>DF239027.1:0-62706 GCA_000507305.1 Breviolum minutum Mf 1.05b.01
GATCTATAACTTTTACCCACATTAAGGGAAATCTTCGACACTTTGTGGGTGGTTTCAGTGGTTTCAACTAGACATCAAGAGTTGTTTTACCTTTTAGAATGGGTTCAGATCGCTTAGCAAACGTTTTTTTGTTTAAAACTGGATCTCAAGTTTTTAAGCAAAGAGTCAAGAACACCAACCTGGTGGTTGGAAGCACTTTGGAGATTTTTGGGTGTCCAAAATCCGCAACCAACATCTACCATTGGAGGTTCCATGTAAAGCATACATCTTTCGACTGGAGAGTTAACGGGTCATCACCTGATTGGCTATCATGAATGAAGTTTCATGAACTGATGAGCGAAAAAAATCCTGATTGTTTGGACTCTGCATAACCGGATGCTATAGGGACCGAAAAGGTTAGGATCCTAGGGCGTTTTTAAAAACAGAGGTAACTATAGCTGAAAATGCCGTCATCAACGAACCTCATTGAAGGAGCTCCTTGTTATCCAACACCATCGCTGCAGAACGTTGGGGGATCCTGGTGTCTGAAGTGAGTGTTTTTTTTTTTGTTTGTGATGATCAAAATTCTCATTTAGCACAGATCCTCATAGTGTATGTCTAGAAATATACATGTATGATATACGTATATATATATATATACATATATACATACATATGTCAGCATTCCCCACCCATGGTTATATACGTTTATCTGATTTGACGATTTGACCTCTTCGAGCTTCAGGCATCTACATTTCAGAGAAGGAAGGAGAGAGAGGCTGGTTGTTTTTTTTTGTATTGTTTTTTTCTGTCAATTCATTGGGGAAATGGATGGAAATGGTGATATCCTTGGAATGGTAGCCTAGCTGTTTAACCCCCCCACGGAACCCTTTAAAGGGGGTATACCCATTTTCCCTATGACAAACGTTTTCTGTTGGTCAAAGAGTTCCCAGGCCACTTGGACCCTTCGGACCCTTGGAGGGGATCACAATTTCCCATGCTGATGTGACAGGATTCGATCCTCGTTTCTTACTCTTCGAGTTCATTTCTGGCTTTCTTCTGCGACCTCGACAGGTGAGTGGATGACGATGATGATGATGATGATGATGATGATGATGATGATGATGATGATGATGATGGTAGATTCTCGTTCATTTCCGAACAACACTAAAGGTGAAACCATCAATTTCTTTCGTTAGATTTGTTGAGTCCCAGGGTGGGCTTCCAAGGCGTACATCTCATACTCATGCCAGTTAGTAAGTGGTTACGAACCCCCATTTATAAGCCATGGAGTTCGGCCATTTGTAAGGGGAACAACCCTATAGGGGACTTACTAACTATGGTTATTAATCACTTACTAAGTGGGACGATCCTCCAAGTACTCCATCCATTTAGATTCAAATCCTTCAAGTTGCTGATGGTCCGATGGTCCATGGTCCACCGTGAACAAAATCGAGGTGGAAATGGTGCGAGAGTTTCTTGATATCATTCACTCCAACAACAGTGCAGTGTCCTGGCGAACTTCAACTTCAGCATCTCAAAGGTTTGATTGCTTTTGATTAGAAGGGACTTTTAGGGTGTATGTTGTACCCTCCTGCAAAAAGGCAGGCACAGCAATGGCAATCCCCCGGTTTCGTTTGGGATACATAGGGCGATGAGATGATGCTCCCTCACCTGGGTTGCCAGTGACCACCAGCAGC
Organism: Breviolum minutum Mf 1.05b.01; assembly: GCA_000507305.1. Taxonomy (NCBI): domain Eukaryota; class Dinophyceae; order Suessiales; family Symbiodiniaceae; genus Breviolum; species Breviolum minutum. The sequence goes on from DF239027.1 coordinate 1,680, forward strand.
CGTTATTAGTAGGGGAATCCCTCCAAGCAAAAAAAAACATGAAGGAACATTCCAAACCATATTTACAGTAATTCTTTTGGTGTACATGTCAGTGTATCTTAAAATTAGGGTCTGTTTAAAGAACATTGGATTCCTACAACAACCAGCCATTTTTGTGGTTCATCGCACGATAAGCTGAGGTAAAGCAGATGATCATGGGTGCCAAACTCAGACGTCTGTAAGTCATTTTTTTCCTTTTTCAGCCAAACTTCACACATGAAAATGTGACAAGTAATATGATGGGTTGAGAGAAAAAAAACTTAACACCAAATTTGACATTCTTTTTTTTCAGGTTTGGTTTTCATGATTTCTATAGATTACTTTTTTTGATGTGTTTTTTGGAGGATGCTAGGCACTTCAGGTAAAACGTGTTTCGTTTCGGATTCAAGCATCCTCCACATCTGTTGAGGAATTCTGGGATATTCTTAGCCTGTGATTCCTCGAAGGATTCCTCGATGTAATGCGAAAAAAACCCGACGCCAAGGTCAAGGAAAGACGACGGTGGTGACACCTCTTCTCTCATTTGTGCTTGCTGATGCTCAACGCCTCGTGGTCATTGCCTGCTTCTCAGTGTGGCAAATTTCTCAAAAAAAAACCTTGTCAACTTGGTGATTTGATGTGAAAATTCATGTGACGAGTTCCGTGGGGGTGGTATCCTACCATCATGCCAGTCATTGCCTGGTGGTCATTTGGGGCTGGGGGTCTCTGCATTTGAGTTTCAGCTATCAATTGTAGCCACTGGTAGCCATCAAGTGTCAGGTAGTTCCGCACGCACTGCTGGAGTTCTCTCGGTCAGTCCTTCAGGGCACCTTTGCTTCAGTAGTCCAAAAGCAGGCTCGATTGGTGACCATTTGCAGACGGAACAAGTTGTGGAATCGTCCCAATCAAATGACCCCACCAAAAAAAAGCATGATTTCCCATCGACCAAACAAAGCTTTGTTTTTGAGAACCATCATTCCAAGCCAATTGCACCAAACAGAGGGTCCTTGAGTCACAGAAATAATTTTTTCCACCCCCGGACAAAAACTACCATGGACATCATGGACATCAAAAGCAAATCCTCTTCCACAGCATCTAATCATCAGAGTTCTAGCCGTTCGTTTTGTCAGGTTTTTTCGTGTATATGGAGGTTTCCAAAAATAGTGGTACCCCCAAATCATCCATTTTGATAGGGTTTTCCATTATAAACCATCCATTTTGGGATACCCCTATTTTTGGAAACACCCATATCCCCCCGACTCGGTTGGGGAGAAAAACCTGAGTGCCAGGTGTCTACCTTCAAGTGTGACCGTGCAGTGGACATTGACTTCAACTTCTCATTGACCGTGGATGCAGTTCCTTTGGTGTATGAATGGAAAAAAGATGCTAACCGGTGCGAAGCAAAAAGAGAATGTTTGGTAGCATCCTTTAAAAGCAAGATAGCACATATATGTCTCTCTCTATATTTATGTATCAAATGATTTGGAAGATGATTTTCCTATTCAAAAGTGATGCTATCTTACTTGAATGGAGTGATCGTCTTAACATAACACATAGCAATGTAGCCATGAAAAACCAATACATTGGATGTCTAGGTTGTGGTTCCAAAGGTTAGTTGATTTTTTACATTTTTTTACCCTAGGGGAAATGATCCAATTTGACCAATATCAAAGGATTATTTCTATGATGCATATACACATATAGGTATATATGTACCTTAGAGTCAAAATAGATAAAAGTTGAGTTAGTAGAGGGCCCATATAAACCAATACATACTGGTAGATCTGGTAGGAACTGTGCCATCTACTTTTTACTTACACCCCCGAAAACTAGGAAAACTAACGGCTGGAAACCCTGACGAGGGAAATTTTTTGGAAATGAGGAGATTCCGAACTTGATTCAAAAGCCATCATTTTCAGGTTTTTTCAGCGGTTAGTATGGTAAATACCAGTACTCAACTGAGTATGGTTGTTTAGGGTTTTTTTGGGGGTTATAAGTTATTCTACACAGCTATATATGGGGATTATTTCATAAACCATGAAATAAGGATCCCTATGAAACAACCAGGATGACTCATGGAAAGTAAGGGTCCCACTCCGGGTTTTCCATGCGCCTCTTCGAGGTGAGACAGCAAGCCGATCTCATCGTGACCACACCTGGGGATGTCCAAATTCTCAGCCACGCGGAAGTTGATCAACGGGTTTTGAAATACAGAAAAGTCACGCCATAGAAGTCATGATCCGGATTTTTCGAGATTATTGTGGTGAGTCTGGAAGTGTACTCCAGGTTTTATGCGGAGATATGTGGAGATTATTGATATTCTTTGGAATTGAATTCTCTGTGTTTTCAAGCTTTTCAATGTTGTTGAATATTTTTCTTTTGATCAGTTTACAAAATGATACAAAAAAAACTATATATACGTATAATTAAATACACATATATATATATATATATATTTATGCACACATACATCCAGGACTGTTCTCGAAACTATATATGTTTTACGGTACTCGTCTACCAAACTAATACCCAACTATCTATGATTCTCCATGATTCTCTCCAGTCACTGAGGTCAAGTCTTTACTCCTTCGATTCTTAGAACAGTTGGAAGTTTCAAGTGACAGGCAATTTGGGGGAACAATTTGATGGTGAGATTTGGAAAAGCCTAGGGAAAGTATACGGGAAATGTTAAAATAGCTTGTTGTGTTACTTTTTTTTTGTCGTTTTTTTGGCAACGCAAAGTTTTGGCCTTCTACTTTTAATTCACAACTTCGATTTGTTTCTTGAAGAAATAGATCTGTATTTTAGCTGAGTTACGACAGGTACGGTCACAGGTAGGTTTTGCATTCTGACTTGGCACAAATATCGATGAGAGGAGATCCAAGAAAAACACTCCGCAGTTGCTTGGCCGCGGCTAGAAATCGATCAGGTTTTTTTTTGGGACCATTGATATATGACATCTTTGGGTCATATTGGAGATTTACAAGTTTTCAGTTGGATAAACATGGATAAATGATAATATTTATGTTTTTATATGTATGATATGATATATCATCAGTGAATCCATGGTGTACTATCAGCAGCACTCAACAAATGCTCGTGTTTTTTTTGTGCCGACGTAATGCCGACGGGATTTCCCTGCCGTTGAATCGTTTGGGAATTCCAAGGTTGCGACGGGAAACACTTGAGATGGGCAAAGTCTTACAGATGCTGCGAAATCAAAGTGTGATGCTGGCGGAAGATTTTTCAAAAAAACCCTTCCTATAGAGGCAACGATCGTCTTGTAGAGACCCATTCTACAATTTCATGAAGAGTATTTCAGCTTTGCTGGGATCATTTTTTCAGGGATGCTATGGGAGTCTCTTCCTTAAGGTTTTTGCTGTTTCATTAAAAAAGAGTTCCATTACCCAGAGGAGTCTCATTGTGGAAAGGAAGGGGTTGGTGAGTGATGAAGTGATCCGACCGAAGGATGCCACAGTTGGGGTCCCCTCGACCAGGGGCATGGCCAAAAATGCCTGGGGGGAACCCCAAGATGTTTTGAAAATCACTTCTCGGGATAGTTTCAGTCTTGCCCGGGGATTTTAGATTTCAACATTCACCACCACGGAGCTGGTTGAAGTTAGCTTCAGCTTGAAACGAGGTAGACCTGTCATCGAAAGGTGGTAGGTGGTAGTTGGTTTCTGATGGATGTGGTCATTGGAATCAACATCATCAACCCTTCAAATCCATTACTGTATGCATCCCGACACCCTGGTATGCATGTGAGCAAAAAAGGATGCAAACAAACACAAGAACCCATCCGATATTCAGTCGTATACACCCCCGAAGACTAACATGGAACCTGAAAATGATGGTTTCTAATAGGAATCTCCTCTTCTAGGGGTTCATTTTCAGGTTCCATGTTAGTTTTACGGGGTGTCAACAGAATTTGTCATGGATGGCAGGTCTGTATGCTTGACGAAGTGGATTTGATTCTGCCCGGCAACCCCAGGAATTTGCTTGTGTCACCTATCCATTGGTCCAATAGACCCGTCCTTTTTTTGAACACTAACTTGTTCCCACAAAACTGCCACCGTTTTCGTCAACACCGGCAAACAAAAGCAAAAAACCGAGGCATCCGTTGAAGTCGGAATTGAACTTTCCAACGGGACCAAAGAGTTTGATTCATCATGCACCTGAACGATGGCGTGGGGGACCTCAGCTCTAGGATGGATTCCATATGGTTGGCTCAGTCATTCAGTTATATCCAGTTAACCACTTGAAAAAGGACGTCAAACTAATGCCATATCAAGTGGTTAGCCAGATCTTCTGGGTCAGAAAGTGTCAAATGGATTTTTGAAGGCAACTGGGCAGGAGATTTTGATGAATATCAAAGGCTCTTTTTCATCAGGATGTTTTTTTTCCATGTTATTGTTTTAATCGATCGATATGAATATCTGAATACTGTAGATCGAACCCCGACCATGGGTGGTTTAGATTCCATGATTTTCCCTGTTCCCACCTGAATGGTTGAACTTTAAAACTTCTGGGTTTGTGCAGGGCGGGCCCTGCAGGTTGATTCAAACAATATATAATATTTTTTAAAAACCTTTTTTACACATAAAAAACTATGTGCAAAACACACATTTTTATATCATCAACTTTTTCATCAGATTGCCAATCCTTGTGTTGTTTTTCTGTAGATTTGCTTAGGTTTGCCTTTGCACGTGCTCGATGGCTTTTTTGCTGCGGAAGATGCAGCCCGAACGCCCGCGTGGAGCTGAGGTCTACGGAACATCAACGATTCTTGTGTGTGTATGTATACAAATATGACTATGACATGTATACGCATATATATATATATACGTACAATATATGTAATATATATATATTATTATGGGGGGAAATCAAATCTATGGTCATTTTGAGGGATTTCTCTCATCATAGTGCATGAATTTTGGATTTGTAATATTTCATGACCCCTGTTAATGGCACTCCTAACCCACATCAATTTGATACCCCCCAACATAGGGTCCAGGGTAAAGATGGATGTCTCTCAAAATTTGGAATATCATCAAATCTTTCAAAGATTGACTGCGTCAGTTGCTGATTAAATTTTGCTTCTGCCCAACTTTATGAGACGATACCCAAATCATGTCCACACCACATGTCCTACAACTTTGATGCTCTAAATCAAGAACATTCAAGAACCAAAGGTTCAGTTTTTACAGATAGATAAGCTGGTGATTGGAAGGAAGCTGTTTCGAGCTGTTTAGGTATTCAACATATTCCTGAAATTTTCTCAATAGGGAATCGAGATGATGAGAACAGGATGAGAAATCATGAGTGTTCAGAAATTTCTTCTTCCCGATTTGTTTTTCACAGAAGAAAACAGCAAAGATATTTTTCAAGTCCTTGGGTCCTTGGGTCAACTCGGAGACATTTGAAGATAAGAAACTGGAAGCAAAAAACCAGCGCAAAAACATTTGCAATTTTCAAACTTCAAGAAAGGAAGATTTAGCGAATCCAAGTTTTGATCCCTTCCTACCTTAAGCATTTTTTTTCTCTAAAAAAAAATCCAAGCCTTTAGATCCGGCATGATCAGGAGATCAGAGGTTTTGGGTGGGTAGATTTTTTGCACCAACCGAAAGGGTTGGAATTTTAATTGGATTTTTTGCGGCGCCCAGGCCCAGTTGAAAGAATCTCATGCTGCACGACAAATCTTGCAAACTCTATCGGAGGCCGAAAAAATCCGAAAAGCAGAGTCGTTGTTTACTACCAAAAAGCAGGGCGGCTAAATGTAAACCAAACCTTTTTTGGGACTTGCAATCAGCACATTTTTTTTTGTTTTTTTTTTTTCTGGGTCTAAAATTCCAATGTGTTAACATGGGGACCATTTCAAACATCACTTGATTTGGGCTTTGAATGATCTTTTGATGCATAGATTGGTGATGGATTCATTGCTGCTTTACTTCGACAGCATCAACAAAAACACACTTTATCATTTCTCCATACATCATGTTTGGATCAATTTGTTTGTACTTATTCATCAGCACGAATTCACCCATGATTTCTTGGCTGATTCCAATCCCCCCAAAAATAAACCATTGACACGAAACAAACAACCGTAAGCAGATCCCCAGTTTGCCCCACAAACATTCGTAACCATCCCATCATGGACAACCAACCAACCTATTTGTTCACAATAGGTGGTCCATCGGGGCACCGAGCGGAAACAGTTGCAGAAGAATCCTCACTTGGTGCGGCACTCGTCTTCTATTTATACAAAGATTGCCCTACTTATTCCTCTGTTTTGGGGCTTAGCAGGTACATATAAGATTACTGTACCATATATAAGACACATTGGCACGCATTATGACTGATGAACTTGTTTTTTTCTGGATGATAGGGGGACTTGTAGTACGCATTGGCCCGTGTGCCAGCCGTTAAGTACCCAGAAATCTGCCATGCTTTTTTCCACTATTTTGAGTTTGCTCTTCGAAAGATCAGCGATGTAGTTTCATTGGTCATTTAAAATGTATATCTACATATATGTAGAGGATTAGATCCTACTAGTACTACTCAGTTCTATGCAAATCAAACGATTAAATACTACAACCTCTACGCCCCACAAGACTTCGACATGGACTAGGTCCTTCTCTCGGAAGACTTCTTTCACAATGAGATGAAGCCAATTCTCTGTCAATGGATGTGTCCGGCGGCTCTAAAGTTGGTGGAACCCTCCAAAGAACTTTTATGAAGCAACAGCCATTTGGGAGACAAATCCCGAAAAGTATTTGTTGGCAGAACCCTTCTGACAGAACCGACTTTCTGAAGCAACAGCCACTTGCCGAATAAAATCGCAGGAGACTGTGAGGTTTCACTGTTTTCCGGGGCGCCTTGGTTGACGAGTTCACATCACGCGTGATGCACCTGGCGCCAGGTCTTTGGTTGACCATTGAGCATGTGGGTCCACCTCTCAGCTTGGATATACCTTTCCTCAAACGACCATGATGATTCGTCCCTGAAAATAGGCCTAAACGCCTCAAAAGGAAACGATCGTATGAACCAACCATTCCATTTTTAGGGGAGATTTGTTGGTTTCAGGGAGGGTATATTTTTTTCTCAGATCGTTAGGGCTGAACGTTTTTTTTTTCATGGAAGCTCATTTGTGAAACGAGTGAAAAACGGAAGTAGCGAGATGATTTGAATATGATCGGAAAAGGTGGTACTTTTTTTGATGCGCTCGGACATGCCCTGAACCTTGAACCACCTACCAACTAGAATGGTAATACACCATATATATATATAATATACATATACACGTATACGTACACTATATACATATCTTTTGGATGATTCATGATGTTTCTGAATCATGAGCGGGACTTGCTTTCAGAAAACTTCCAGTTTTACAGGCTCCAGGTAATATATCAAGTGTAAGACATTGCCACGATATTTTTCACCTTTTTCGGCACCAGTAATCTTGAACAACACAAACAGATTCCAGCATGTTTTGATTCGAGGTCGTGTCTTTGAAGAAGGTTTTACCCCACATGACCGTGGCCTATCAGAGGAGGAAATCACAGCGTACTTGTCGGAGACTCGGGGCAGTTTTCTTTTCCTTGACTGACCGATGGGGCATTTCATGTCAATGTTGACAACGGAAGCTTCTCTTGGTTGAAACGATCTCAGAGTCTCGTTTCTGAGGATGACCCGTACAAGCCCTGTAGACGTCAAAATGACTGGAAGCAAAGAAGACTGGCAACAGTGGGTCAGGGGTCTTGGCTTTTTTGCAACTCACAGCAAAGTCAACTTGGGCTGTGTTGTTACTGGATTATAATCCTCCTGCCGCGGCAAGGGATTCCCCTTGATCCATAGGGAAATGCATTATTTTTTTCCAAAGTTGAATCAATTTGAATGTTTTGTTTTAAATTAACCATTTGTGCAAAATTTTAATCTCTAGTTTTTCCATACACCTTCTAGGTATCTAAACAAAACATTCCTCCAATCATCAACACAGGAACCCTCATAAAGTCGGATCCATCCAGCCAAGGCTTCTGAGACTTCATGGCTTCAGGAGCCAAAAGTGACAACATGGCTGGCCCAAACGGCAGGGGATTTGTTGCGATGAAAAACTACCCAGTTTTATAGGGATTATTTATGATTATTTCATAAGCCATGAAATAAGGATCCCAGCGCCTTAACCAAGCAGTATTTCATGGAAAGTAAGGGACCCCGGGTTTTGGAAACGTGGCTCAATTGGAAAAAAGGGGGCAACTTTTCCTCAATCATGGTTCAGTGAAACTTTGGTATCTCACCAAGATGAGTTTCCTTTGACAAATTTGAATATTTTAAATCAGGAGAATTTCCCACTGCAGCATGATGGGAGACACGGTAATTAATTGGAAGATGCCGTTTCACTTTGGAAGGGCCATGTGGGCCATGTTTATGTTTATGTTTATGTAAGAAAACTATCCCCCTTTTAGAGGGGGCTATTAGCTAAACTTTGCGAGGGGGAAGGTGTATGTAGCTGTCATCCGAAGTCGAGGTTGGAAGACTTACCTCCCCGAAAACTAGCATGACAATGCAACATCGCCATTTTTTTGATAGGAGATAGATCGACTCAAATGGTTGACTTTCCATATGAGTTTTCCGATGTGTATATGTAAACATGTTTGTGGCCGTGAATCATCTCAGGTGGTGCTGGATTGGACACCGTTTGCCGCAGGATTTGCTGGGCACTGGCGGTTCTGCTGAAGGCGACTTCAATCCACACCTTGTTGGGGAGCTTCAGAGACAGAATGACCTCGGTGTTGAAGAAGCCATGTATATACTGTGTTTGCGTGTTTGTGTAATACATACTGTTGATGGGTCAGAAATCCAGCCAAATAAGTTGAGGTTGGTAGTTTTTCCCATGATTTATAAGGTTTTATACATCCCAAGTGGTGCAGGATTTCTTCCATCAACACGATGCAAACACATAATTGTACATACAGACCTAAACAACGGCGGTTTTAATAAGGGGAATCTTTCCGAAGTTGATGAAGTACTCAGTTTGTTTGATTGCTAGGATGTCCCAGGAAGTTAGTCAATGGTTCGTAAAAGGGTTATAACCTAACTATAAATGGGATATATTAGGATTATAACCTACTTACCACCACTTGCCTAACTTCCTGAGACATCCAAGTACCGTTCGCCCAGAAAGTTGTAAATAAAGTATGCAATTAGTTGTCTTGGACGTGATGATGAGAATGGGTAAGCTGAGCTGAAGAACATACTTGGAACAAAAGAACTCCTACCAACTGGTTCACGACGTAACCTTCAGGTTGTTCTTTCTCCAGTAGGCCGTTGTAGTATACATTTTACCAATACGTACACAAACGTATCTCAAAATTCACCAGGAATGTATATCCATGGCATCCCTCGGGGAGCGGGAGATCATTTGAGGTGTCAGATACACAGCGTGGCATTGCTTTACAGTCGGAGTACAAGGCGGGATGTTTTTTCAGCACACACTCTCACACATATTATATAATATCTAATATATTTATATATTATATATATATAGATATATGTATATATATATATATATAGATAGACGGTCAGCACATAACAATGCGGCCCATACTGTGAATACATGGGATTCGCAATCATTTCTCAATCTCCCATCTGGTCGCTTGGGAGATGACAAGCAGTGTTTTTTTCCATGTAGCGGGTCTGAAACGGCGTTCCAGCCTGTCCGTTTTGTTAAGGGGGAAGAAATAGTTGAAACATGTTGAAACTATCACTAGTAGAATAGTTTAAGTCTATCTGGGTGAATGAAACCATAAACCAAGGAAGAAATTTCCCAACAAAGCAAAGTTCCCTCAACTACTCAAATGCAATTTGGAGTGAGGTCGTCATAGAAAGTCAAAATACTTGACNGCACATAACAATGCGGCCCATACTGTGAATACATGGGATTCGCAATCATTTCTCAATCTCCCATCTGGTCGCTTGGGAGATGACAAGCAGTGTTTTTTTCCATGTAGCGGGTCTGAAACGGCGTTCCAGCCTGTCCGTTTTGTTAAGGGAGTGTTTGATAGCTTTTTTTAATGTTGTTTTCATCTACAGTACTTGTTTTTTGGGTAGGAGATGAACATGTTCTTGGATTTTTTTTGTTTCACTTGTCAAGTGGGTTGAAATCGCAATCTACTTCACAAAAATCTTGATGACAGAAATTTATCCCAAAAGATCCAGAGTTCCGAGGTTGCCAATCTAGTCGACGAATTACTCATTGCCACTTATGGAATGCCCAAACGAGAGTTGCTACTGGTAGCTTTGTAAAAGGAAAGCAACTCTGGATGAAACCGGTATGGAAGATCAAACCATTAAACATTCCCTTAGGGGCCCTGTAATACTCTTGAATGCTTTTGAGCGATCCCCTTTGTGCCACTTTCATATTTGTTTCAGAAAGACTAGGTGCTAGGCTTATGATATGAGCAGTGATTTCGGACTCAATTGCCCATGAAAACAAAGAACAGGGATTTTTTTGACAAAACTAGGAAAATTTACCAAACCAGAATTTGCTTGACAAGTTCAGTTTTAATGACCTGAGTTTGGTTTATGATTTTGAAATAGAAACATGTCCGGGATACTGGATACCACAGCATTGCCAGGCATCTATTGTGGACAGCACCAATGGTGTGACAGTGATACGATTCCGTGAGACGCCGGCGGGTGTACAGAGACGCTTGGAACGTGTGGAAGCTCAAGGGTTCGGCAAAGATTCGCGTGAGGTCCTGGTAACTTACACCCCTTGGGGTGGAATGGTTGTTGATTGATTAGGGGTTTCCTGTGATACTGTTGATGGTTCAGAAATCCAATCTCGTTCACCTGTTGAGGTTGGTGGTTTATCCAAGTTTATCCATGTTTATCCCACTATTTACTGTGTTTTATATGTTCCAGGTGGTGCAGGATGTGTTCCATCAACAGTGGGGACAAAATATGACTAAATAGGGCTGTTGCAGCTTCTTGAAGATTGTTGCACTGTATGAGTGCTGCGAGCTGCAAACTTGAAGCCTTTTTGCTGATGATTTGCTGTGGGTGAGGTTTCCGGCAGACCTGGATAATCCTCATCAATCTTGTGTCATTTTTGGAAAGTTCTGGTGGTTCAACTAGCAAAAGTTGAGGGGTACTGGGGAGTAGTGAAGCTTGTTTACACCCCTGAAGTTTAACATGGTTCACCTGCAAATCAGCCATTGTTTTAAAGAGATTACGAACTAGGATTTCCCATCAGTTGGAATGCTTCCAGCCGTTAAACTTTGGCTACTTGTACCCTTTTCCACGTGTTTTTTGCAAAACCAAACAGATTTCAACTACAACCACAGGCTCTTGAGTTGTGTCCATAGAACTTAGCAGTGATTAGCAAATGAGATTATCAACACTCTTGCAACTTCTGCAAGATGCATTGTAGGTTGCTCAAAGTAGACTTATGTGTCAGCTAGTTAAAACAACCTCATGTACACTACAAGGCGGGCCCTTACCAATTCTAAATGAGGTTATAGAAGTAGGGTTATAACCCCAGGTATCCATTCATAAGGCCATTTACAAGGGGTCCCATAACCCAAAAAAATCACTGGTAGGAGCCCATGTATTGTAGGTGTTAGGATGTACATCTTAGGTTCTCCTAGTTTTTCGTTTGTGTTGTTTCAACTTTTTGCCCCCTAAAAAACTGCCAAACTCTCATAAATTGCCAACCCGAATACAAAACCCATCATCAAAAAACAACGACTCAAAAAAACTGATCCCGGATCGGGGCATCCAGGTGTTGATCGACTTCCTACAAAGGATGTGCAGACTTTAAACTTGGGTGGTGAATGGTGCAACAGCTCAGTTGGTGGTGGAAAACTGGCCGTCTCAACTGCGGGAAGTCGTTTAATGAGCATTTGACGTTGAAACCCCCGATCTGAAGCGCAAAATTTCGGGGGTATTTTGCCGAAAATGGAACTCTGCGACGTAAACCGTAAACCCCCGGAGTTGTCCAAAAGAATAGGTGGACTGGGATTGAAGACTTCCGCAACAGTTTGAGAAAACTTTGATTCTTGTTTCCTCAAAATTTGCGGGTTTCAGGGTTTCAAAATTTCAATTTTTGTGTCACTCTTTAGGTCACTTTTTGGTGCCCCCCTTTACCCCCGATGTTGATGGACAAATTCGAGTTTTTGAAGGTCACGAAAAAAATCGCGACCGAAAACCACCGAGTTTAATTGGGCCCCCAATTCTTCGGTAGCATTTTGGTTTCGGGAAATGGGACCCTGGCCAGTTCAGGAGATCTAATATTGGGTGGAAATAGTATTCCATTTGGCAAACACATGACATGGCTACAATGACAACTAATGATTATACACTAAGATCATCTGGAAAATATTTCACTATGACAACTAATGCTTATACACTATGACAACTAAATCCCCAGAAGAAACAATTTCACCACATCAACTGGGGGTGGATTTTTGTGCTTCACGTGGTTTTTGAGGCTTGCAACTTTCTTGCCTCACTGTCTGGAAAACTCAGAGTCGGGATTGGCATGTGACCACCGAAACCCATGGGAAGGAGATTACCTTCCACTGGGGTTACTGTGGGGTGGAAGATGGGGATAGTTGGTGTATTATGACATTCATTGGCAGGACTCTAATGACTTCTAAGGTAAGTATACTGCGTTTAAGACAACAAATCTATTTCTTTTTTAGTCGACACACACACACACACACAACTTTTTAGTAGTAAACAACCTAGCTGTTTCAATCAAGTTGCTTTCATACCTGCAAAAACAGCAATTGAACATCTAATCAATCTACAGTAACCTCTGTCACTTTTCCGCCCTACGATTTTTCTGTAATATCAACTAGCAGCAAGGATACCTGGGGGAAAGCGCAGGCATTTTACCCAGCACACCCCGTGAGGTTTGCAGAAGATTGATCGCGTCACTTTTGGTATCATGACGGATGACCAGGCGGACCGACACGAAGGGCTGTACATTTGAAATCAATGTTTCCTACTGACATTCAGCTGTATATATGTGAGAGATCACGTATGAGTCAATATACTTAAACCTCTTGGAATCATCATTGTACCCGTCTAGTATGGTTCATGTACGTAAATATGTATCATATATGAGATACATAGATGATTTATGATAGAAGAATAGATACAGAGCATCATATACTGTATCAACCTTATATATATATAATCATATATACATACACCACATATACAGTATAGTTATATGAATTTGATTGAATATGTACCTATGAGTGTGTATGATTTGAGGTCAAAGCCGCTCTAGCTGAGCAGCCACTGATGCCCCTGACTCGTTCCAAGTTGGCGATTCCCTTTGTGGGTGCCGGGCCGGCAAAAAACCATGCTGTGGCATGAGGGATGGGGCTGGGGGTGGTGAGATTTCCCACAGGGCCCCTGGGAAGATACCCCAAACTTCTCCAAAGAAGAGGAATGGTCCGGGGGTATGTGGGTGAGATCTTAGATTCTGAATTTTTTTTGGAGGGGTCAAAATGGTTTGGGGTGGTTCATCCCAAACAACCACCTGGGATGTATAAAAACGAACGTAAAGAATGGGAGGAACTACCAACCTCAACTGGTGATCGCTGGATTTCTGAACCATCAACTGTAGCAATACTATGCCAAACCCTCCTAAACCTGACCAAAAGGTTAAGAAGATCTGATCGTTACCAAACTCTCCGAATCACCAAACTTGCGAAGTTTGAAACACCCGCCACCGAATCGATTGGGGAGACAAAAAACGCCCCTGGTGTATGTTGGCGTGTTTTTTTTTGGGGGGAAATCCAGTAGCTACTTAGGTTTCAGTTCCAAAATATTTATTTTTGCAGATTGCCTTTTTTCTAAGCACTTTCTTCAATTTACAGTATCCTTTTTGCAGTGGAAAAGCCACCAGAAGTTACCTTTAAGTTTCATGAATCTCTTAAAAGATGCTCTTTTTTAAAGCCTGCAACTATGTTCGAAATCCAAATCGCTTTCATTGTTTGCCTGTTTTGAATCTTCCATTTTTTTGCTTGGCAAACAGCAGACACCCACAATTTGCCAACCTGCCAATCCCGACTTCACGGATCCCAAACTACGAAAAAAGGCTGATGAAACATCCATGGAGGCTGATAGTTTACCATGGTTTTACCCAGATCGGCCAAAGATTTCTTGGAACAAGATCTGTCACTCACCCTCCCAACTGCCCAGTTTTTGTTGGGGGGGTTCAAGTTGATGCAAAGTCTTGGCTGATGGCTGTTTTTCAAGGTGCTTAGTTTTTCAACACGAAAGAACACATCACCAAATTGATTGCACCCAATGAATAGGGGTGTTTGGAGTGTGATACTGTTATGCAATCTTGTGAATCCATGAAAAAAGGTTTTAGCCACTTGGTGGCTCAATGGTGGTTATTAGCCCCCCAACTATGGTCACCCCTTTGGGTTCTAAAAATCCCACCTCCAGGGGACTTCCAAACCCACTTTTTTAGGGGAAAAGAAAGGCTGCCCAGTTACTGTTGATGGCAACCAGAACTCCAGCCGTTGTTCACACCAGTTGAGGTTGTTTTGTATATCCCAGGGTGGGGGATTTCTGAACCATCAACAGTAGTCAATTGCAACTTTGTGCAATTTTGATTTTGTCAGTGCCACCAAGATACCCCAGAGCTGATCAGGGAATTATCCATCTGAATGATCCCATCTCGGTCATTTTTTCCTTCAGGTAAGGATGTCCCTTCGCAGAGTTCGGAATTTGCACATCCAGATATCGTGTCCGTGAGCCCAACGGAAACGAATCCATCCAAGGGTAGTGAAGCCTTTTTCGTCCCAAAAAAAACGAAAGGTTTTAAATCCAGGGCAAGATGTGGCCAAGCTTATTGAACAAAAAACATGGTGGTAACACCATGTAACACCCGGGGTGTTCGAAAAATGAGCCGGGAGGGTTTAAGCCTTTGATTTCTTGGGACGACTAGGAATCATGCGATTTTTTAGTTGTTTGCGGCGATTCGGTGATTTAGGGGTCTATTGATATTGGAGTGACTCCAATGTAAGTTGATTTGGATGTCCCCTGAAGTTGCGAAATGGTCAGTAACTGCTGCTTCAACATACAGTAGATGGACAAATTAATGAAACCCTCAGGCCGCAAAAAGGGAGCAACTCACTTTTGCCGCAAATCTCGAAGTTGGCTGCGACATATGTCTCGGTCGAAGTGTTTAGGGCACCCATTAAAAAGCACTCAGAGAATAGTATAGCAAGAGAAACCGTGACCCTGTGAAACATATCAAACGGTCCCTCAACACGCTCAATTTTGCGAGGTCCTAGGGTTGCTTCTCTTCAAGCCTTTGAGTCAAAATGGGTTAGACCCGACCTAAAAATCTATCCACTATTAAAAAAGACAATAGAGAGGTAAACATAATGATATGATCATTTTTGCGTTCCCTTAATAATTTTGAGCCAGTTCGTTAGAGGTTGTGATTGAATTTCTTTTGACATGCTTTGGAGGTATTGTTTTGGAACACAGGGCGCAGGATGGAAACATAGATGACATTGACAACAAAGTGCAGTCAAGAGGAGATGGCTCAATGATCACCACATGATTCAGATTTGGGCCATTTGGGATTTATATCCCGAGCTTCCTTTGACATACTGTAACAGGCGCATAAGCAAAAACAGTGCAGAAAAGGCTGTTTTTTTCTTTGCTCGGTTCACATGTGTTGAAAACCCATAGAACTACCCGTTTTTTCAGTGTAATTCTTTGGCCATGTCCTGACTGTCAAGTGTCTCTTTGCAGCCATGTCCTGTGAAGTTCAGTTGAACACCTTACAAGGTGGTGTCATCACCCTCGACGTTGTGATGTCAGCCACTGTTCGGGAGTTGAAGGCTATACTCCTTGAGAAGCATCCTTGTCAAGATCTGATTGAGCGCAAAGTCCTCAAAGTGGAGCTGCTGCGTGACAGCTCAATCATAGATGATGCTGAGACGCTTGACGCAGCAGGGTTCTTGCGTGCTGAGTCGCCAGTGACCGTCATGTACACAAGGAACGAAGTGGAAGCTGCAACCAAACATGACATCCATACACAGGGATGTTTTGGGGTGAAGATCCCCTCCAACGTGACACGCATTTCCGAGGCTGCCTTCCGAGACTCACCAAACCTAGTTTTGCTGACAATCCCCGAGTTTGTGACTCGCATTGGGGACTGTGCCTTTCGACGGTGCAGCTCTCTGGCGAGCGTCACTTTGGGTGAGTCTGTGACTCACATTGGGCAAGCTGCCTTTCAAGACTGCCCCTCTCTGGCGAGCTTCACTTGGGGTGAGTCTGTGGTCGATATTGGGGACGGTGCCTTCCAACGTTGCACCTCTTTGGCGAGCATTGCCTTGGGTGAGTCTGTGACTCACATTGGGAGATTTGCCTTTGAAGGCTGCAGCTCTCTGGCGAGCGTCACTTGGGGTGAGTCTGTGGTCGATATTGGGGACGGTGCCTTCCAACGTTGCACCTCTTTGGCGAGCATTGCCTTGGGTGAGTCTGTGACTCACATTGGGAGATTTGCCTTTGAAGGCTGCAGCTCTCTGGCGAGCGTCACTTTGGGTGAGTCTGTGACTCACATTGGGAACTGTGCCTTTAGAAGCTGCGACTCTCTGGCGAGCGTCACTTTGGGTGAGTCTGTGACTCACATTGGGCATGCTGCCTTTCAAAACTGCCCCTCTCTGGCGAGCATCACTTTGGGTGAGTCTGTGGTCGATATTGGGGTCCGTGCCTTTCAAGGCTGCACCTCTCTGGGGAGCATTACAATTCCAGAGTCATTGGGACACAGCATTTTGACGAGAGTATTGCGGAGCCTTTCCGTTACAATTATCACGCTTCCTGCAAGGCAGGGCAGGAAACGCCCTCGCGAGGAGTGAGTGAGTGTGCAGATCTGTTCTGATGCCTCTGGTCTAATGACTATTACAAATTGGAAAAAAGTTTTGCCATGCCTGTGGCCTTGTGCTGAGTTATGAGTTGCGTTTAGGATCAGCAAAGGTATGAATAGTTCGCCCCTCCATGGTGGCCACCGCTACCACCGAATCAGCCGAATAATCCCTATAATCAGTCAAAGATGAACCCGAGAGGGGCCCCAGTGACACCATCTATGAGAATTCCCCATCACAATTTATTTAATTGAGCTGATATTTTCACATATTTTCACCCAGATACTGTTCATGAAAGAATTCCTGCACCACCTGGGATGTATAAAACCTTGTAAATAATGGGATAATTAAGCCACACCTGGTGCAGGACTTCTGAACCATCAACAGTATGTCATTGTCAGTCAATCATTCGTTTGTGGTTCACATTGGTGGATAGTGGAGAGGTCAACCTTACATGGAAATCCGAAAGCATTGGAGTTTCCAACAAATTTCCAACTAATCATTGGCTGAAAAACGGAGATTTTTAAGGGAACGTTTTCTTATCCATTTATGACATCCAGCGACAAAGGACGGTGAATCAATCATGAAAGTTCGGTCCATTTTGATTAGTATATTTTTCTCAAACGCGTGGATTGGAACAACTAGAACTACAATATACACAGTGGAGTTCCCTGGTTCCCTTAATAGGTGGTAGGTAGCATATAATCACTTGGTGGTAGCTATTGATATACCATTCAAATTTCAATGATCTTACCAACATGCCTATTGGAACATGAAAGATGCAGAAAATCCTTCCCGATACATTTGAAAAAACCCCCACACCGGCCGGTGGTTTGTTGCCAACCCGAAACCGAACGGTTGGCAACGAACATCTCAAAAAACTATCCCCCAAAAAACCAGCTTTCACCACATTTATGCCTTCAAAATAAGCCTACCCATCTGATTTTTTAAGTCCTACCCAATTTTCTTTCATCCTTTTCGGCCAGAGAATTTTTGTTGTCCTTTAAGGCGCGCCCTAAGGTTGATCATTCTTTTTTGCACAGGAAGGAATTGTGCCTATCATGCTTCAACGATGCTTTGACGTCTTGCCTAGGTGGTTGAAAACAACTATATTTTAAACAAAGAGGTGGGGAAATGATCCAATTTGACTTGAGTATGTTTTTTCAAATGAGTGGCAAAAAACCACCAACTAGTGATACGTTGATTTTTTTAAATCATTATCCCCATAGAGCAATGCAAACCCCCATGATTTGGGTAATACTAGGGTGAGGGATTATACTCCCAAACCACCTTCTATAGGGACCTAGGGATTATGAAAACGCCCATTTTGGGAATCCCTATTGCAGTAGTCAGCCTTTTTTAGTGGGATTTTTTAATGATGTTTTTTTGTTTCTGCAATACACTTGTGCAAACTATGGGGATAGTGATTAGAACACCATGACCACCAGAGCCTATTATACTACCATCTAAGAATTTTCCAACAACATACCCCTAGAACATACCCCGGACCCTCTTCCAACAGTTTATGAATCGGAATTCTTCAAAACATTTGGGGGTGAAAAGGGATGCCTGGAGTACAGTTCTAGGGGTATGTTGGGTTTCTCTTAGATACCAACACCATCAATAGATTATGGGATTATCATGTCATGGATTATCCCGATAGAGCCAATTATTATACCCCATAGGATCCATGTATGGTATATTTACCTACATTTAGTTAGTTTTTATGGCAAATGTGGGTAAATATACCATACATGGATGGTATGGGTACTACCGACCACCACCAACATCCGTTGCGTTTGAGGCTCGGTTTGACCTCCTTTGCCTATCGCTATGAGGGTTTGCGACGCTCTGACTTTGATGAGGCGGCAGATGGGAAAGATTCGGGATCCGGACCGGGGAAGTACATTACATCCATGGGAACCCACAACCCCCCATTTTTTGGGGTTATAACCCACACATTGGGGGTTTAAAACCTTCATTTTTCATGGTTTTGGGGTCCAAGGGATATATTTATGCACCAAAAAAGTCATAGTTGAGGGGCTCATGAGTTGATGCCACGTAAGCCTTCCGAATTTCGCGAGGTACCCTGGAAATGGGAAGCTATTATGTAGATGGTAAGCGTTTTGTAGGAAACCCCTTATTTGGATCTTCCGGAAAATGATGATTTCATAGCAGGTGTCTTCTTTCCCAAGAATCTCAAGGTTCTTGGTGAGTTGTTTTGAATGTGTACTTCGATCAGATGTGGATTCTTTTCGGTGCTTGTCAGATCCGTGGCTTTCTGGTCGACCTGCAAGATGTCTTGAACACCACAGATGCTTCCACGTTCGCTGACGCAGATTTCTAATTAAACCACCCAGATTTGTTGTTGAGATTTAGTGCCACAAGTTGTGAAGTTGCAGTGCCCCAAACCTGCGGATTTCTCAAGACATTCAGCAGATTCAGCAGGTCATGTCAGCACTTGCAGATCGCTTGGAGAATGAAGGAGGTGGTTCACAACTGGAAAGACCAACAGCTTTACGTCAAGACCTGAGTTTTGAAAACTGCTCGTTTACCTCCTGTAGGTCATCAGGATATGAATCTGGAAGCATACCCGTTCAAAACAGTTCATTCCCCGATTCTCAAGGCAGACAATCTCCGAGAAACTATGAAAACCATCCGGATGAAACCAACTCAAAAATCTGAAAGCTGCGGTTTGCCACCCTCAGGGTCACTGATCTCTCATAGATTTTTTGGCTGATCTTCTAATCGGAATTAGTTTGTTTCAAGATGATTATATTTGTTTTTGCAACTTGTCAGAAGAGGAAACATTCTGAATTCTGATGCTCCCGCCGAAACCTTACAGACCTCACTCTTTCATTCAGGTTTGCCACTGCAACTCCTCCAGTGGTTTGTTTTGAAGTATCACCTCACGGTTTAAAGCTTTCCACCATCCCGATCCGTTCCTTTTGAGCTTCTTTGGTGTCATATTTGCTATACAGGATTTGGACAGAACAATGTCATTTGTCACATCCATTTAAAAGTTACAGGGGAAAGACACAACTCAATTGGTGGTGAGTTTGGGTGGTCAGCAGATGCCCGAGTCATCACGGGCGAGATTCGAAGTCTTGAAGGTGAACCACCACTTACCACTTCATCATCATCGAAACTATCCATTTTCAACACATGCACTTGCTCGGAATTTTTTGTTATGTTTTTTTTTCTCTCCGAAATTTCTGGTTGCAATTTTTTCCATATTCATTGGTGATCCTGTTGATGCTTCAGAACTTAACTGCGATCTCACCAGTTGAGGTTGTATTGTGTATCCCATTATTTACAGGGTTTTATACATCCCAGTTGGCTGGCCTTGGGATTTCTAAACCACCAACTTGTTCCTTTGTTGGAAGTCCTCGAGGTTGGAAGTCCTGGGTAGAAGAAGCGGGCGCCGTCTTCTGTGTCAAGCAACGAGAGATGGACGAACGACCAACAGAAACCGAGGACATCGGCGGGATGTTGGAACAAATTTTCTACCCGTAAAATGTGCCAGGTAAAACAGCGTAAAACAGCTTCAACATGTTGGGAGAATATCACCAAAAAACTGGAGAAAACTAGGTGGTGTGACACTCACATATTTTTTTCAATTTTCGGGCAAATAGCTGGAGTTGTTGTCCTGCTACCCCTTTCCATAGCCTTCCATAAGCACTCTCTCAATGGAAAGTGACACGAAGGAACTGTTCTGAAAACATGTTTGTTGGAAGCAGGGTATTGGAGTGCTGAATGACACCTGTAAAAGGAGGACAGTTTCCTCTCAAATGATAATTCTGCTCTGGTTTTCTTTCCTATGACATATTAATGTGGGGATTATAGATTAGATTATCAATAAAACATTATAAAGATCCCTATTGCACAACCAGTACAATGGAAAGTAAGGCCGGGTTTCTTTTCGTGGCTCATGTTGTTTCCCAAGATGCATCACCTCCCTCATTTATGTCACAAAGCGCATCGTGCATTCTTTTTGACGCCTTCGGGGGGTCTTGCCGATCCTTGCTTAAGCAAAGCTTTCAGTAGGAACAGAGACACGGCCAGGAAACCTTGTACGGGCATCTAATTCTGTCAGAACATGTCAGAACATTTAGAAAGCAGCAAGACTTTTCACATATCACATAGAAAAGCCAAGAAGAAATCTCCAATACACATCTCTGTGGCCTGCTAGCACATTGCTTCGTCACTAGCCATAGCCATAGTGCCATGGCGCGAGAGGGAGAAGGTTTTGCTCTTGAAACCCAGCTCCATGTGGCTGCGCGAGGGGGTGAGGTAGAAAGGCTGAAGCGTTTGATCTTGCAACGTGCTGATGTCAACAAGGCGGCCCCAAAGCTTGGAGTCATGACTTGTTATACATGATATACATGTATATATATATATATGTGTGTGTGTACATGCATGATATATATATATATATATATATGCTACCCCCACCCCCAAAGATCTACCATTTTTGAGGTTTTTGCTAGTTTTTACGGTGTTCTAAAGCATTTTTGCTCTTTCCCCCGAAGCCTTGGTTTTCTTTCAAAAACGTCGTTGAAAATCAAAAGTGTCGTTTCAGGTTTCCAGGGATGCCCCATTCTAAATTGCAATTGCGAGATTTGACGGATCAAAGCGAACAACACTTAATTCAGCAAGTTCAAAATTCAAAACTGCACCATCTATTTGTTTGGAAGGATGGCTTTAGATTGGCTTTATTTAGTAACTTAAGCAAGCAAATCACATCAAGATCAGAATCAAACTCAAGAGAAGTTAGAAATCAACACCTCGCCAAACCTGCGGGCTCCCATGGTCACAGCTTTGTCACGGAAAGCCCGGGCTCTCAGATTCAAGGGCATTCAAGGCAGGTTTTTCTCTTAAACCGACGATATACAGCTTTGCTTTTAATGATACAATTCCAAAGCCCGCTGGGAGGCCAATCGAGCATTTACCTTTCGGGACAACCTACTCAGTTTTCCTACCATGTCTTCGTTTCCCTCACATCCATAGAGTTGCAAATTCGGGACCCATTCAACATCATCCCTTTCAATCACCTCCAAAATTTCCAGCTTCGAATGGCACACCATGTGAAACTTGGGTTTCATAGCGAATCCAGTGTAGCCAAAGTGGAGCATGCTCAAGAATGCGCATGCATTGTAGTGTTGAATGAATCGGTGCATGGCACCAAAAGTTTTCCTCGCACAATGTTTGTGAAGCCATAGTCCATGAGAGTAGGAAATCCTTGTGAAAATTCGGGCATTCTCAGCAGCTAAGTTCATGCGACGTAAAACAAGAAGGTGATCCCGCCGTAATGGATCGTTGATAAATCCAGCCGTTTTAGTATGGACCCAAGCTAAGAGTGGTGACGTGGCACTACCCTTGCAATTGATCCATGGGTAGCATGACCAGCTTTTAGCGTTGAAGAATGCAGCACTGAAAGATCTCATTCCAGGGCCTTCTTGGCGTATGAGGAATGGTGTGGTATAACCAGGTAAAGGTTTTTGTTCCGGAGAAACAAATGAAACATTATATCAAAGCGGAAAATTTACATTACATGTTAAACGTCTAAACGTGTGTTTTGGGAAATACAAACGCCCGAATTGAGACAACGTACTTCCAACTCCGATGTCATTTGCTCTTCACTCAAAGACTGGGCCCGTAGAGCTTCGAAATGGTTTTGAACAGTTTGTACCCCAGCTTGAAGACTGGAAGATGACCAGGCTTGGCTTTTCATAGCAAGCATCACCGTCACAGGTCCCAAAGGAGTTGGTTTTCGATCTTTTTGGGCTTCCTAGCTAGTGCCAAATGGCTGCCAAAAAAAACTTACTTCACTCATGTGGATCCAACAGAATATGATAAGTTCAAAGTGTTCACAAGTATGTATTATGCAACTACGTGTGAGAAAAGCGATTGTTTTGGAAACTCACGGCCCAACAAGTGTGGTTTGGCCAATTGGTTGACCTGCGGTGAAATACCACAAATGCGGCTAATTTCTCAAAAGGGCTCGGGATTGGGGAATGTATTCACATCAAACTTAAAATAGTTTCTGGCATTCTAATCCATTCCAATTGTTAATTACATTGCCTAAAACTTATGATTTTGGGGTGGTCGGCAAAAAGCGTCGTTTGACCGGGTAAAAGCGCCGTTTGAGCGCCTAAAAGCGCCGTTTCAAAAAAAAGTGTGATTTTTGGAAATTCCCGATTTTGACCCCCCAATCCCTATGTAGCCTAAACCTAATTGGAAATATCAACGGGATCAACCCATTCTGGTGAAAAGTCAAGAAAACATTTGCGGAATTCACTTGGTACCGCCAAACCTTTACCACCACGAACGTATCGCAACACACCACCAAGCTCCGCCATCTGCCAGGAAGTGTTGGCAGCAGTTTCGATCATGAGGTGCAAGTCTGTTGGCAGCAGATGAATCAACCTGGGCCGGTGCACTGGAAAGGTATGCAGATAGAGATAGGATGGAGATGCGAACACCAGGACACCCTTCAATACTTCCCAACATAAGAGTAGATTCGTGCGATATCTGATCGCGAAGAAAAAAAGATGGTTAGTTATCCTTTCCTCTCAAAAACTATTGCGAATTATTTCTCGGACTACTGGTATGTAGTTCTGTTTCATACTATGTTGTATTCTCCGGCAGGCAGATCCAAGTACAAGTGCAGAAAAGACTAGGAACTGGAAGGCGCCATTGGCTGGGTTCATTTTGCATTTGCTTCACCAATTGAATGCAGCGTCGCGCAAATGCTGCCGGATAAGCCCTTAGTTGCCACCGAAACCCCAACAAGAGAAAACAATCGAAGGAACTTCTACGATTACGTTTTTCTTCGCCCACAAATCTCACCAAAACAAACATGCTTTGTTAATTTCTCCAAGTACTGTGTTGATCTCAAATGTTTACTGCCTTTGTACCTCTGAACCCCCTTGGCATCAACCTACTTCACCGTGGTTTCAACCTGTGTCGAACTTTGGGAACCACAGGGTGCGAATCAGCCGAAGATGAAACCCCTAGAGGCTCGAGTCACCTGAAAAGAAAAATCACAACTGCAAAAATGAACGGTATCGCTGCGTGGCAGCGATATGCAGATGTTGCACTTGAAGTTCCCACTGCTTGGCAACTTGCACCTCACGTACATACGCAGCTCTAGCAGAGCCATGCGACAAAACTCTTGCATGTTCTTTTGCAGCAACGTCAGCATTGTCATTCCATCGACGTTGAGAATCTGCATCAACTCCAGGAAAAGGTTTCCAACGCGGTGCAGTTTTCCAATGAGATGGCACCCAAGAAAGTTCAACTCTGCAGCCCGCTAGACTAAGAGCAGCCCGTGCAGAACAAAGCTCTCGACCCAGCAGTGGCATTTGACCACCACCATGCACTGCCATGCGGATGGCTGCAGTACAATCGCAAAGAATGACCACCAAAGGTGGTAAAGCAAAACCATTCAAACATAGTCCTGTAAGAGCCCGAAGCAAAGAACGAATGGCTTCACATTCAGCTCGAAAGGATGTCTGATCTTCACTGTCTACACCTGCCACAACGTATGAATTGGAAGAAGGGATGAACACTGACCAAGCCGCCACATCATCAATGACCGAGCCATCCGTAGCAACGAAAAAGGTGTCAAGGCTTGTGGAGGCAGCCTGCCGGATCAACCGGCCCAAGGTTTCAATTTTTTCACTGAAATCGAGTATCTCCGGAGGGCGCGGCAACTCCTGAAAACAACGAGCACCCAGTCTCTCTTCAGCACGATGGCGGGGAACTTGAATTGTGCGGCGCAAGTCAGCTGTGTGAGGGCACTGCCAAAGTAAATGCGGCCGGCTAGGCCATGATTTGCCACACATGCACAATCTGCGGGGGTCATCAACTTTTGGTCTGTCACCAGCTGTTAAAAACCAAACACTTAAGCCACAAAACAGTGAAGCATGACGAATGTCTTTGTCAATCCCGGCATGCTCAAAACCCATGTAAATGTCCAGCAAAAAGACAGAAATGCCCGGCAGGAGGTTGAGGTAGTGCAAGTCCTTGTGCAAATTCAACCCGTTCACCTGGCACAGCTTTTCGATGTTGAGGTTTGAGACGGCCACAGGTCTGAAGTAGATCAATGCGATGATCATTTCGCAACCAGTTGCCAAGAATGTCCGGGTTGTCATAGCCCAAAAAGAAACTACGTTGAACGCCGTATGCGTCAATGCGGCAGATTGTAGAGCCATCTGGCCCAACATTCCAACCATGTGCCTGCAAGACCCGCTGAGTCTGAGGGAGAAACTGTAAATAGTTCACACCATGGCGGGGGTTGGCATGATAGCGAATGGCCGTTTGCAAAGCTCTCCATTCCGACACAAAGATTGGATCACACTGCCACCCCAGGATTTCCTGCAAAACATTTGAACAAGCATCTCGCGGGAGTCTCCCGCCGAAGGTACGCAGGACTGTTTGACGGAGTTCCTGCAAAGCTTCATCATCGATTGCAACAATACCAGCTGCCCACACAAAGGTTGGAAGAACCAGTTGCGAAATCAACATCCTTCTTCGGTAAAAGGAGGCGCAGAGGCACGAAATGAATCTAAGCCTTTGCTTCGCAATCTCAATGTCAAAATTCAACAAGGTGGGATTGCGGGGCTTATCAAGATCATGGACCAAACCTAGAATTTCCAGCTTAGAGGACATATCATAGCCAAAAGTGTGTGCATTGCAAGACATGGCAAACTCATGCGACTTGGTTGCAACATGACATTTATCTTGGCGGCACACGAAGCCACAAATGCGATCAAACTCTGCACTGCGTTGTTTGGCTGCAAGCAAGGCCTCAGTTGGGGCACCTGGGCATAGCCAAAACGTGCGGTCATCTAAGTAAACACAAGCTTCAATGTGATCCTCACGACAAACATGATAGCTCCACACAGCCATGACAGCCGCTGCAATCAAAGGGGAAAAAGGACAACCCTGAAGAAGCCCCCGTTGTGCAGTTTTCCACTGTGAACCTAACATCCCACCGGCACTAAAAACTCGGCGAGATCCAGCATAAAACTGGGCAACCAATCGTGTCCATGCAGGAGGGGCTTGCAGTTTTTCGAGGATTGCAAAAGCTTGGGGCCAAGACACCGAGTCGAAAAACTTACAAAGATCTTCAGAAACAAACACAGCATCATCACCTACATCATCAATGGCTTTCAAAAGGTGTAAATGTGCATCAATGACACTGCGCTCTGGGATGCCGCCAAAAGTACGAGGATTAATCCACCCACGCACCCATTCACGCAGCTGAAAAGTCAAAACCTTAGCACCAATGCGCCACAGCATACTAGTCAGGCTCAGTGGGCGAGTGCCGCCAGTCTTTTTGGGTATGAACACAATGCGAGCTTCACACCAACGAGCAGGAATCCGGCCGGTATCAAGCACAGTCTGCCACAAACTGGCAAGAGCATCCCACCAACAAGATGGCAAATTCAACAAGTCTTTAGCTTCCCATTGGTCTGGCCCTGCTGCCTTCGAAGTCATCTGTCGACAAGCGGCAAGAAGATTCGATCCAGAAAAGCCCAAAAATTCGCCGGCAACACAAGGTTGTGGAAAGCATCGTAGAAGGTGATGGAAAGCACTATCAGCTTCTGCCCCTGGTGCATCCCAAACTTTGGACCACTCAACCTCAGCTTGCTGAATAACGGCACTTGGGTGGATAGCTGTTTGAAAACGTGCGACATCCTCAGCATGGTGGACACGCCGACGCTGCATTTCAAGTTCACTATTGGCACGATGTTGAACCCACCGAATCTGAGCGGAAGAGTCTTGGGCCATTCGAGCCTTCCAATCCATCAAAGCTTGTGACCGCATTTGGTCTGCAAACTCATTGACCTCGCTTTCGACAATTTGTAAAGCAACTCCGGGATTGAAGCTGTCCACCTGAGCAAGAGAAGGGAACGAAAGTGAGGCTTTCTCCAAACCAATCTGAACCTTACGCCTCAGAGCTTCATGAAGTGGGCACCGAGTCAATTCAATCAAACGCCGGTGCAAACGTCTCAATCGACGAAGTGCGAAAGGTTCATATCCTGTAGTGGCACCTTTGTTGACGGCGGCAACTTGCTGAGGTCGCCAAGGCTGAGACCGTCTGCAACAGGAACGGACTGGTCGCTCTGCATCTTGAAGTTGGGATTCAGCCCAGTCAGACAAAACAGTCCAAGCTGCGTCACAATCATGCAAAAATAAAGAATTTTGAAACTGACTAAAAGCATGCAAATCCGCTGAAAAGGACCGAATCTTTGGACGATCTTTGTCACCAAATGGGATCCTACGGGGAAATACAAAACCGCTAGGCTGCCCCCAACCAGGAAAAGAATACGAAACAATGTCATGGTCGGATAAACTGGCAGTCTGGCATCGCTCGACAGGAAAGATCCCATGCGAACTCAAACCAAAATCGAGGCGGCGATGGCCGGCTGGCCGAGTGGTCTCAGGCAATAAAGCAAATGGTTCGTCCAAACAAGCAGCAGCGCCTCTATTGATCAAGTCGTTAACAGCACCTTCAGTGTTAGTCATGTTAAAGTCACCCAGGAGGATCCATGGATGAGCGGACTGTTCAAGAAAAGCAACTGCCTCATGCACCAGTGCGTCTCTGACAACTGTGTTTGTCACATGAGCATAGACGTTAGCAATCAAAAGTTTCCGGAATTGCCTAGTGTTAGGTGCAGAACCAATGGCGAATTCAAACATGGCGGCGGCAAAACGATTCTGGTCTACCACCTCAGCAGCAATGATTTCTTTACAAGGAAAACGAGAGACCAAAGCAACAGCGGATGTTCCCTCAGCCGCACTACACAAAACTGCATGGAAGCCAAGTGCTTTCCAACGTGAAATCCACGAAACGCGACTCTCAGCTCATCAAACAAAGGAAGGAGAGAAGGAATTTTGAACACCCCCCCCTGGTTAATGTTAAAGGTGGCAACTTTCAGGGTCATGGGTGGCTGCCTTGAAAATCTTCACCACCTAAGGCTTGACGAGCGGTCTGCCACAGTGATTCCAACATGCTTGGGTCGATTCCTGTCTCAAGGTCTGCACTTTCACGCTTGTGTCGATCAAGAGTTGAGACTCGATCCTGATGTCTTGGCTGCTTCTCTGGGACACATGGGCGTCGACGCAAGTCGTGCGCAGTCGGGCTGCAGGACAGACACTGTTTGCAGCGCCAAGCTCTTAACAAGCCAAGTTTCGGACTTCCATGCTTGTTTCTGAGGACTGGCCAAATGAAAGGCTGGCCTTCGTGTACTCCAAGGTCAACGTCCAAAATCTTCGTGGCACTACTGTTCAAATTCTGAATGCGACGCATGTGTTGGGTTGGCTTGCCACGAGCCTTGGCCAGCATGGAGCGCCATTTCTTCACAGAGGTACGGGGATGGCACTGAGCTCTGTGCGCTGCCTTTGCTCTGCAAGTGACTTCAAGGTGAACACGTTGACAATCTTTGCGTAAGAGGCCAAATGTGCACAAAGGGCATGTCCAAGCAATTTCACTTCTATCAACGTGGGACAGGTCGACAGCATGAACAACTTGTGCCGGCACCTTGAAACTAACACCAGGATGTGCCCGCATGTGGTTCTTACGCCGCTGATATAGTTTTGCAGCGGTAGGTGCACTTCGGACAAATGGGCAAAGTGGGCACCTAAACTCAAACTTATTGGGCTCACCAAAAACTTGGTACTTTGACTTGCTGGTTTTGCCTTTGGTGGCAGGAATACAAATCATATCCTCCTCGAGGTCACCAACTGTGGTACTACCAAGTACTGTTCCATGACTGGCACCTGGAGTGCCGAACCCGAGTTGGGAAGTCGCATGCTGTTGTGATGTGCATTTGTCAGTCCAAACTGCAGATCGGTTGCTGTCATCTTTCTCCAGGAAGCGGACACTGCTTGGGGGTGTTTTCCCATAAATACGAGAAAGAACACGACCAGGAGAGTGGGTGGAAGGAGGGCTGTTGGTCCAAACGGTGCCGGCAGGACTGACTGCCGGAGTCCAACACACCTTGTCACTGCACTCACTACTGCCACCGCCTCGCATGGGAAAAGGCATGGTATCCTTGACTTGTGCCAAGGCAGCAGGCAACGATTTACCAATAGGAATGAGTGGGTCGAAATGATTACCACTAAACCACAAAGCAATGACGCGCTTTTGTTGTTTCACATGAAAGGCAACTGGAGGGTAAGCCAACACTTTCGGGACAACAACAATTTTTACGTCATAGAGTCTTCCAAGGGCTGCAACTTCAATATCTCCTGCGTATGCATCTTCTGCGGCAATGAGTGAGAGATAAGTGTCAAAGTCCTTGCATTTTTCACCCTTAGGATCAAAACCAGACCACTGCTGAGAATAGTGTTCTTTATAGCGTGTCATGTGCGTGACAACTTCAGCACGTAAGGCACGAGAATTCAAACACTTTTCACTAATCTGAGAGAAAGCTTCTTTGAATGCATGGAACAGACAGGCGCCGTCACCAGGCACCTCAACTTGCTTTACCCCTTCGGGCAATGTGCGTTGCTCAACTTGAACCTTGCATCGTTTGGAGGGACCGTCGTTGCCGGAAGCAGGATCTGGCGAATCATGTCCTTTGGCTTCGGTGCGTTCCTCTCCAACAGTTTCTTTTGCAACGGGCATGGATTTGTCAAGAACTGAAGGCTTTAAGCTCCAGGACTGCACGTTGTGAACAACCTTGGCCTCACCAGCGTATTGACGTGGGGGGGCCCATCGGCACCAGAGTGTGAAAGAAGCGCCATCATAGTCAACCGGCAAAGCGACAACGTCATGTTCATCAGCACGAGCAGCCTTGAAAAGGAAACTGTGGCCATGACCTTTCTTACCTCTCTTCTGACGAATCAAAGAAACATTGGAAAAGGAGTGTGAAAGAACCTGGCACACCTGATCTTGAGTGAAGTCCTTGGGTACGTCCTCCAACAGCCAAATGCGAGAAGTGGCAGCATTGGGCTCCCTCTTGCGTCGAATGCCAAGCTTCCGAGCAAAAATCAAGCCAAACTCGCCACCAAGTCGACGGGCCTTTTGCAAGTAAGCGGCCCAACTGTCACCTTGAACCCATTCAACCCACTCAACTTCAGTGGGGGTGATTTTCACATCCTTGGCGGGTGAAAGGAAAACACCGCCGTCTCCAGAGAAGGCCAAAACTGATTCGACATCCTCTTCGGCGATGCGAACCAGGCCAAACAATTTTGCACTATTGGAAGAGGATGGGCGCTCAAGTGACCACCCCCAACTGTCGATTGCTTTAACATGGCGTTTTCCCAGCCAATCATGGAAAAATCGGATGGGAGCATTCAGCACTGTCGTCCAAGCATCTTTCTCAAAGAACTGCTGAAACAATTTCACATGAACTACGGCCGTGGGTTTCTTGCTGATTTTGGCCGTCTGACCTTTGGGCCTGGCAATTTCAGGGAGCTGTTGCCCTGTGGAGGCACATCGAGTCACGACTGCATCCTTGAAAACGAGTTTGCGACCAACACACCCTGGTGTGCGAACAGCTCCTTCCTGCTTGTCAGGCGAAACAATGATGACAGCATAAGCGACTTGGCAACCACGAAGCATGGTATGCAAAATGTCAGTTTCATCTGCCCTACACAAAACTACTGCTTTGAACACTTCTTTGCATCCATCCAGCTGCTCTGCAACGTTCCCAAAATCAACAATGGGTGCATTCCAGTCTTCAGCGCGGAGTTTCCAACTACCAGTTCCGTTGTTAGCACTTTTGTTTGCTTTGCGCCCTACCGTCTGCCAACCATCCTGAGGAGCCAAAGGTTTAGAAACATCTGGACGCTGCACAGGAGGAGCTGGCACAGGAGGAGCTTGAACTGCGGGTGCCACAAAAGCAGGCGTGGTCTGCATCAATGGCTTCACTTTCCTCCTCCTTNTTCTTGCGTTTCTTTTTGGTCTTGTCCCTATTGGTTCCATTCACCTTCTTACTTTCATCCACCTTCTTGGCAGTCTTGGCGTTGGTTGGTTGTTGTGCGCCAGTCTGTCCAAGCACTTTTCCAAGCAAAGCACCCAAATCAATGTTTCCCTGCAAAAGCGACTGAACCAATGAAGTCACCAACTGAGAAATGATGGGTTGCAACAACTGCTGCAAATTGGCATTGCCACACTCGAGAGTAGCACCTTTGGGTCCAGGGTGGCTTGCCTCACCGACCCTGCACATGTAAAAAGGATCATAGCGAAGATCAATTGCACTCAAAAAGTTTGTCACTTCCTTCTGTTTTCTCTTTCGAGCTGTTCTGCGGGATCCACCCGGTCCAGGATGTTGGGCTTCGCCAACACGTTTGCACCAGAAAGGATCTGTTCGGATCTGCAAAATCGGAATCCAAAGGATTCCAACTACCCCGTGAAGAATTCGCTCCTGCAACTGGATATTGCAGGCCCGCGGCCACCACGCCGACGTTAGTCAGTTGGGGGTTTCTTCGAGGCCGCCCGTGGTTTCAACCTTTATGAGGTATAGGGACTTGACAAGCTTTCTGGCCCCGCTGTTGCTCACCAAACAAGTCCTCTTGGGGCATTCGGCCCCATACATGCGCACCCATAGAAGAGCCTTGTGAACCTGCCAGGGCATAATGTAGCGAAGTGATGTAGGGTGGAATTTGGGATCGCTCAATGCGTACCATTTGGTTTCATGTGTGAAGGTCTTTTTTGGCTGAGGCTTTTTACCTCGCTTGGTCTTAGTAGGCTTCACGGGCACCTCATCATCACTTGGCGCCACATCACAATCACTGTCGGCAACATTTTTGAACTCTTCGTCCAACACCCTTTCTCTTTTCTTCGGCTTCACAGCAACAACAGCAGGCTCCACTGGCTCAGCCACAGTGCTTTTTTTTGCCCGTTGCTTTGGTTGCCGGAGGACGCTTCATACTTGGTGGATCTTTTGCTGGAGCAGCATCAGACTTGGCAACTTTCTGTCCCTTGTCCTTGGAACCTTGTTGGGATTCTTGAGTGACCATAGGGAAATCTTTCGTAGTTGGGTCTTGTACCTGTGTAGCTTCAGATCCCTCAACTTTTACCTCCTTGGGTGTTTGCTCAGTCTCAGTGGGACTGAGAGGTGGCGTAGTAGGCGGAGACTCCACAACAGTCTTCGCAACAGGCGAAGCTTGCGTAGGAGGGATCAACTCATCTCCATTCTCATGAGGCTTTGGAACACAGAATGAAGAAGGCATTCCAAGCTGGTTGTCTGGATGGTACTCAATCTCCGGTTTGGCAGGACTAGGTTCACCACTCTCTGTAGCCCCAGGCAATTCGCCAATGGTATCCATAGATTGCGTCATAGGGAGTGTTTGCATCTCATCGATACCTGGACCTAGGAGATGGAACCGTTCCAACTTGAATGGAAGGAACATAAAATTTTTTACGCAAAGCTTTTTTGTATTGAACTGAGGGATGAGTTTTTATTTTTTAAATTTATGTGCCATACCATGTCATAACCACCACCATTCCTATAGCCAGCCACCACGCCAAGTTGCCAATCTCCACAACATCCGGGATCTTAGGTTCTTCTTTCTCTCGCCTTTCGCTTTCTTCAACTTTCTCCTCGCTTTCTTGCACTTGCTGCCTAGGCCACAGGGTAGTTGGGAGTGAAGAGGTGGTAGTAGACTCATGGGGCTGATCCTCGACTGAGGCATAGAAACTAGAACCAAAAAACATATTGAGTTAATATTAAGTCTATTCGGGTAAAAGTCTTTGAGTCTAAGTCATGATCTAGGTTCTTCAAAGCCCTAAAGCTTCCAAAGCTTCTTGACGTTGTTGTGGTGTTATGGCTCCAATGTCAATTGCAGATGCTAATGATCCACGCTGCTTGGGAACAGGAGGAACAGGAGGTGGAGGCATAGAGGGTCGGAGTAGGCTGCAGAGGCTTAGGGACAGGAAGTGGAGGTGGAGACGGGGAGGTAGTCACTGGTTTAGGGAGATGAACTGCGGGACCACCGCCTTCGCCCCATCACCACCATCACCACCATCACTACTTTCGCCATCATACTCGTCGCTGAAACCGCCTGATTCTTCAGCAGGCTCAGCCGTCCAATGCTTCTCCAAAACCTCGAAGAAAGGCAGCAAAGAAGGTTCCTTGGAGAGTTTGGCGGCGAATGGAGTGTTATTATTTTTCTTTCCCAGATTTTTTGAAATCTATTTTAAGATAGCATCAAATTAAGGAATGGAAAACACATGGCTAGATAGTTTGCAAAGCCTAGGTTCTCGAGTGGTGGTCCTAGCAGTAAACCGCCTAATGCCATGGTTGAACAAGACTTTCATGCCGTAGGTGTCCAAATGGATTTCTCGCTCATCAATGTTGAATCCAAGTAACTCCCGAAGGAGCTTCACCTAGAAGGAGACAAGAGCGCAGCATTGGAAAACATGAATGATGGGTTATTGAGTTATCAGTTTTGCTTGAAAACATGGTGACCAAAAAATTTCAAAAAATATAGAGTTCTTCGTCAACACCCACCTCATCCCTCATAGGTCCAATCTTTAAAGGGCGGGGATATGGAGTCAATGGGCACCACCAACCTGCCACTGCAAGAAGTGGGTTCGAAGCCATTGCTTTCATACTTTGCACCCCAACGCCGGTCTGATTGGGCCACTTAGTAAAATGTGGATGTGGTGATCACGGAGCAATGCCCTACGAATGGACGGGAGTTCTTCTAGCAGCTAGCATCCCTGCTAAAACCCCAAGGGACTGGCTCAGCTTCTGTAGCATTTGCCATTATCCCAAAGCAAGTCAAACAAAAGGAGTTTGGGCCAAACCTTTGCAATCCCGCCCACATTTCATCAGCCCTCCAGTCCTTCCACCCATCTTGCCCAATGGCGCATGTAGTGAGGTCCACCGGTTGACACCATCACAGTAAAAGAAGTACAATGCTATGACAGTAATACCTAGTACTGGCCTTTTTGTTAGAGTCAGGCTTTGATGTGAGGCACTGACCTGTTACACTGTTACACTGTTACACGTTGACTTATTGGTTATGGGAATTGATCTTGGGATGTGTTGGGCGCCATAAGATTTGGAAATCAAAATGGTAGATGCCGCAACTTACTGTAGCACCTACAACATCCTACAACGGTTTCACCCCTTTGAAGTTGGGCCAGGATGGCCTGAAACGTGGGCAATGGAGAAAAAGAATAGACCAAGAGTGATGAACCTTGCACTAAAATCTGCAAAAAAACAAAAGTGCGTTTTTAGTCCCTCAAACGCACAAAAGCGCCGCCAACTTGAAAAAGCACTCATGCTTGAAAAGGCAGAAATTTTGCGTATGTTGGAAGATGCAGGTATGGACAGCGTTTCTTTTAGGAAGAGTACTTTTTTTCAGTGTGAAAACAATAAAAATTGATACATGTAAGGCTTTGTTCCAGACAAACCCCTCTTCAAAAATCCATTATTTGGAGGAATACGCAAAATTGCTGTAAAACCACGTAAATACCAGTAAAAAACAAAACAGGTAGATCTTTAGGGGGGTACCGATATATATATATATATATTATTATTATTATTATTCATATTCAATATACATTTTTATTTTTCATACTTTTATAACAAACACACCAGATAATAACTCTTTCATTTCTTCTTACAAATTGGCAATCACTCAAGGCAGTTGATGGCCGAAATCCAGCGTAGCAGGTTGTAGCAGAATCAGGGTTCAGCTAAAATCTCTTCCAACAATTGAGTTCCTTTTCCTACATCTTACTAACCCAAAAAAAGTCCCAAAAGTAAGATGACAATACCACATCACCATTTTTAACAAGAGATGCATCTTTAAATGGTTCTGTTTCCATTGTCATGTTAGTTTTCGTGGATGTAATCATTCGTATTTTATTGAAAACATATAATTCTATCCCTCAACTTACTCAGCCAATGGCGGCTAACCTGACGAAACTTTTTTTGGGGAAGACGGAGTACATACCCTTCCTGAAACTAACAGTTCGCCCATGAAAATCCTCCTTTCCTGGAAAATACCATCAAAATGGTGGATTTTCCATTGCTATGTTAGTTTCGGGGAAGGTATTTGGCAGGAAAAATCAAATGTTGAATTTTTATTTCATCATCCCAAATGATGCCGCGGGAATGTTTTGCAACATACTGTTGATGGAAGAAATCCCAAAGATAAACTACCAACCTCAGCTGGCGTTTCCGCTGGATCTTTTTCCATCAACTGTATTTTTTTTACAAAAAGAAAATCATCCAACCATCAAAACCAAAGAGGTGGATGTAGATCTCTACACTCCATTGCACCGTGCCTGTGATAACAACGACGTGGTGTGCACAGAACTCTTGTTGAAAGCCAAAGCTGATCCCGATGTGTCACCTGGAGTTTTGTTTTTTTTGGAAAATTTGTGGATAGGTATATGGGTGTTTCCCAAAAATGGTGGCACCCCCAAAACACCCCAAAATGATCATTTTTAGTAGGAAAACCCATGGTTGTTGGGTACCACCATTTTAGGAAACCCCCATATATCCTAAGCATCCATTTTTTAATTGTTGTTTTAGTTGGATGATGATTCCAAATCTTTATTCAACAAATTGTTGGTTCACCAAACATCCAATTAAACATCGGTGGTTTAGGCTTCCAGGTGGATTGTTTTTTTGTTTCGGGAAGAGGAGATGGATTTGGATAGATCCACTTCAAGTAAGTTGAAATCAGTTTATAGAATTTGTAGATGTTGGAAAGGATTTATCTAGGTGGTTTCTTTCCCTCATCTTGTGAAACGTTCGGAACGTTTCATATGAATCTGTTTGACTCAACTGGTAGGAAGATTTTTCGACCTCTTGCAGCATTGACCTGACGATAGTGATGCTTAAAAAATCTGGATGCTGCCAATATGACTGCTAATCATGTTGGTGAATTGTTCCAGTTCACCCGTGCACTTCGGTCTTTTCATTCATTCCTGCTCCCCCAAATATTGAAATCTCCAGTATCATTTATCATTTATCCAATGTGCGAATTCCAAGCAACTTCCATCCACCCATAGGATTCCCATGGGATGTATGGTATATTTACCTACATTGATCCCATTAAAAAATCAACCATTCATCTAGGTAAATATACATCCTCGTCGGATTTTTCATGGGCTTTTGAGGTCACATCCTGGCTTAGATGGTTGGACTCCGTTACATGTGGCTGCATGGAAGAACTCACCCGACTGCACACAACTTTTGATCGAAGCTGGTGCAGATTGTCATGCCATTGATTGGTATGGCAAAACACCCTTGACCTTAGCAACTTGGATGGGTTTTCATGAGCAACCTGGTTCTTTAGGGTAGATGTGTTGAAAATGCTACCCAGTTAAGTGAGGATTATTATATAATAAACTAGTATAAGGAGCCCTACAGAATAACTACAATGGAAAGTAAGGCCAGGTTTCTTTAGTGGCTCAAGTAGATTCTGTGGCCGAAGCATGGTCTCAGGCAGGAAAGGAGGCACAAGCCAAGATGAAGGAGTTTGGTGCAACCGCCACATCTCCTACAAGACTTGGAGATGAGAACAAGGACATTTTTTTCTTGCAAAAAATACCATGCCGACCAGGGCGCCCATTGCACTTTTGTTTTTAAACCCGAGGCTTTGAATGTGGAGATTTCCCCCCAAAATTTCATACTCCAGCCGACAAAAATAATAGATCCGTTTTGAACATGTAGAGTTTTTTTTTCGTGTTGGACAAAGGGGGTTGCAAATTTCGGCCAGCAAGCTGTCAAAATTTATGAAAACTTCCCATACTAGAGGTATATACTTAAAACACATTCTCATAGTTTTTTGTGGTTGGTCAATGGTTATGTCAATTGCAAGGAGGATAAGTGGAAGAATTTGCGTCAAGAATGTGTCATGAAACCTTCCGCCATCCATTTGGCGAATATCGAACGCTGTATGAAGGCGGCGGGAAGATGAGAGGTTTGCAGTTCAGGAAAAGGTGGTAACTGAAGTCATTGAAAACTAAGCGTTTCTTTTGGATTAGAAGTTTAAGATTCTCAATTGTCAGTACCTGGAGAAGCTAGAACTGCATTCTTGAAGAGATACTTGGTGAAGATGATCATTCCTCATCAGACTGAGTGTATAGTCACTATCATCCTTTGCCAAACATGTCGGGTTAGCAGTGGCTTCCTGGCAATGCAGGCTTCCGTTGACCATGGTGAGCTGCAGGGTGATTTTTGCGCAGACTTTGAGAAGTCAAAAGGTGGCTAAGGTTTACTGAGTAAACATCCAGATGAGCTGGCTAAACATCTGGATTCAAATTGAGTATTCCAACTTCCAACTCTCAATTTTTTGGGGGTCAATTTTGAGCACAGCCAGATGTGCCAGTATATCGGCCTTTTTCGTAGCCAATACTCACAAACAAGTGAGGTTTTCGGCAGCTCGCTGACAGCTGCCACTGGCTTGGAGAAAAAGAAGCGGCCGAAGAGAGACGGCTACAAGTCGGGGTTTTTTTGGAGTCCCTGAAAGAAACAGTTTTTCCACGTGAAAATGGTCGGTTGGTTCAGACTTGTTTTCTCAAAAGAGAAGCTTTCCTGGCAAATGATACTGTATATGTGAATCTATGTATACATTAGTTTCGATGGATGGCGACCCATTTTTCAATGTAAGAACTATAGGACTAGCAATAACTGGGAAACTCCATCTTTGACATTCCGAAAGATCCAAACTAAGTTTCCAATCATCCTGTCGGCTTTTTTTTTTTCTCGTGGTTTGTCTCCCCCAGGACTCTGGGGAGGATCCTCGTGCTGACAAAAGACCTCGAGTCAGGAAGCTCAATGATAGGGGCAGCTTCAGAGACCTTTCAAAGAAATAGCTGAATAGCTTCGAAAAAACCCAATAACATCCATGAATGGTATATTTGGGTGTTTCCAAAAATAGGGGTACTCCAAAATGGATGGTGTATAATTGTATATAATGAAAAACCCTATTAAAATGGATGATTTGGGGGTACCACCATTTTCGGAAACACCCATTTAGCCGCATTGATCCCATAAAAATCAACGGTCAATGTATCTAAATGTCATGCCAGTCCCATGGATTCTATGGGTTATTTTTTCATGTTTGGAGAGTTGTTTTTTTTTGTGATTTTCCAGGCTATGGTCAAAATTGGGAGATTTCTTGTAACAGATCTGCACTTGTTAGGATTTTAGGGGGAAGCCATTACTAGTTTTGAAACGTTCAATTGTTGGTATCCGGGTATCCCCGCAAATCATCCCAAGTTTCAAGATGATGATTCCTTCTAGGGTGGATTATAACGATGTCACACAATCACAACCCACCCCCTCATAAAGTAGTTTTGCGAGGCTAGGGCCGCTAGGGGTAAAATGATCTATATAATCACTTGAACATCATACAGACTAGAATACCATAGAGGATTATTAAGTAATTGTAAGTTCCAAACAATTTTCAGGTCCACACGCTTCAATGAGCTTTTGGACTTCTTAACTGTGACTTTTTTCCACCAAAATATGCAGGAACACAATATTGGTCTGATGTTTGATAGCTCCAGTTATTCGGGTTTCCAATCGCTTCCAGTGATAGCCAGCACTCCTCACTGATCCTGAAAAACTCAACTCTGCCGGAACAAAAGGTGCTCCCACTGCATTTGTTGGAGAAAACCAATGCTCCACAGCCACTTGGCGTCCTGAAATTCTGTTAAACAGTCGCTGGTTTTCACTCGAAATCCGGGTCGTTTTCTACTCAACCCGAGTGTTGCTGGGGGGAATTGAGGGATCCTGCCTCATGCGGCACCAGAAGATGACCTCAAAATCTTTGGATTTCAATGACATGGTGATCCTTCCTTTGTTTTTTTGAAGGGAGGTTGTTTTTTTTTGAGCTGGAGAAATCTCAAAATCAAAAAAAACAATGGAAGTGGATGGAATTTAGGGATAGTATTAACAAAGTCAGATGTTTGATCCTAGATTTGAGTTTGGAATATACTTGATGTATTTGCATATCATTTCATCTTGAGGGTATATCGATGGTGTGGGTATTCCTCACTTGTTTTTAATGGTGGAACTAAACTTTCATAAATTTAGATTCCACTTTGGGCTAAATCCATCTGACATCCAGTTTCCTTTCAACATGATCCCCTCTCCAAAGAAAAAAATACAACACCAAAAAGGTGACCTTTGCAAAAAAACGTCAAATGCTTTTGAGAAAATCGACGAAACCCCACCCCCAAAGAGAGGTGGACTCTTTTCCCCGGTCGGTTCCAGAAAGTTTGTCAATTTCGACTCAGGATGTATCGACTCTTTGAACTCTTTCGAAGATTGCCATCGGCCATCCACTTCTACTTGGAGACCATCATTTTTCCCAATTTCATGCGTTTCCAAGAACAGAAGCCGGGCATCTTAAAGTCAGTATATGAAGTGAACAAAAACTCAATTGGTGAGATTTTGGCTGAAAAGAACATTTTGATATATATATATATATTGTTTGTGCATGTTTCTTGTCATGCCTTGAAAGGCTGGAGATTTCATTTTTGCCGATTTTCAACATGTCTTGGATGATTTTTTGGATGCCATTTGGTTCATGGCCTGAGCTTTTTGAACCAAATTCTGCTGAGGTTTTCTGCTTCTGGTCAAGAAATGGGTGGTTCGATTCTTTTCAAGCAAAGGCGGGATCATCCCCTTGGCAAGATCACTTTTTTTTTTTCGGTTGAACGAACATTTGGGTGCATAATTTTTGCTACAAAGAGGGTGAACACCACATTGCAGAGGAGTTCTGATTGAATTACAGTGCCATCAAGTGTTGTCAGCCTCCAGATGAATTATGTAGAGAAGTAGAATTCTTTTCACAGTTTTTCTGGGATGGTGCAACAGAGTTGTTTGACTGGTTGGAAGATCAGTTCTAAGGGCTCATGTGGAATTTGAGCAGACGAGTCTTGAACCCAAGAGTTAGGACCTTTTTCCATGGGTTTTTTCCATTGACGGGTTTTGCGGAAACAAATTTGAGGAACACAAAAACTTTCCAAAAGACCATAGACATTTGTTGGAGTTTGGGAGCGTGGAACATATGACATATAGGAACTCTCCCGCATGATGACCATATGGGTGTTTTTTTGCAAGCGCCTTTTGTCTGCTGTTTCCTCCCATACAAATTCAACGAAAAGGATGTTGAGCCATCCCTGAAGGCACCATGGAATCTTCCAGATATTTTCCAAAAATTTCCCGATC
Organism: Breviolum minutum Mf 1.05b.01; assembly: GCA_000507305.1. Classification (NCBI taxonomy): domain Eukaryota; class Dinophyceae; order Suessiales; family Symbiodiniaceae; genus Breviolum; species Breviolum minutum. Next base: position 41,785 of record DF239027.1, read on the forward strand.
TTTCAGCCTGTTGCTTTGTTTCAAGTTGTACCAAAAAAATTCTCCCATCCTTCCTGTAATTCCTGTACCTACCCTATTTCAAGCCATATTGAACTCCAAGACTCACTCCTACAGGTTCCCTTTTTTTTAGGTTGGGAATCTATTTCTGCCGCTGCCCGGCTGCCGTGGTGTATTCAACACCCTGACCAGGTTGGGCTTTTCAGGCACTCCAAGCGAATTGATGCCAAGGGAATTGGGACAATGTGAATATGAACCTGGTAGTGAGGGCGAGGTGGGTCTGTTGAAAAAAACCGGGAAGCAAGTGGAGTTTTGTGCGACTTTGAAGGGATCGTTTTCTTGAGAATCTTTGGGGGTTGAGGTGTGTTGGATGTTGAGAGAGCGCGGTTGCGGAAGTTGAGTTGATGGTGTTGTGAAATTGCGACATGTTTGGTATATCCGAGCTGCCAGCAAACCCAATGATATCAATGATTTCCTACTATTTCCCACTGATACAAACCATTCCAGCAATTTTTCCGCACGTTTTGCCTTTCCATAATAGAGATTTTCAGTCTATTTTTTTTGACGTGCACATGATGCCATGTATCTTCAATGAAAAATTGCCACCAATTTTCCGCATTTTTCCACTTCCAAGAAAATTTGCTTGTTTTGCGGCATTTGGCCCGTGATATTTGATAGCTACTGTAGGGATATTCGGAGGTTCCCCAATTCCCCAATTTTTTCTCCGTTTTCCCCCGGGGTCGTTGGCGGAAGGTGGTTAGCACCCTCACATCGCCATCCATCGTCTCCTTCAAAACATTGGGCTCCGATTGGACAGTGGAGGCAGGTTACTGAAGGGCAAACCATTTTTGGATATGGAATGCAAGAGCGTTTGGTAAGGAAACCATAGTAGTTATTGGGTACATAGTATTTTAGTAGTATTCAGTAGAATTCTATTTTCATGTTATTATATCTCTAGATATATGATATGTATTATTACTTTGCATTATTATTACTACTACTATCACTATTATATTATGGTTGTATCGATATGTCATTATGTTGTTATATCTGACTATGAAAACTATAATTCTCTACAATCAAAATTGGGGAAACTGAGGATCATCACCAGCCATATCTTCAGGGATGTTTCCCCCGCGATTTTTCTGTTGACTGAGGATTAGAATGCCACAACAATCTTGCACCAGAAATGATGGTCAGGGTTCATCTCCAATTTTGATGGAAAAATGCTGGAAAACATACGAGAGATTTCTGATGGAACAATGATGAAAGAAATCCTGCACCGGTTGATCTGAAAACATATTTATCATGTTTTGTTACATGGTTTCAACTACTGTATTTGAGGTGTTGCAGGATTTCTCCCAACACTACTGTTGATGGAAAAAAATCTTGCACCACCTGGGATGTCAAACACCTTGTAAATTTTATGGGATAAAGTACCAACCTCAACTGGTGAACGCCGGATTTCTTCCATCAACAGTGGGTATCCAGAAATCTGATATTGTAGGGATCCAAGTGTCGGAATGGGAAACCAAAGGAGCGTTTTATCCAGGCGTTGCTCGATGCAGTGGCTGAAGCAGCGTGTCGCGGAGAGTGCCAAGCACTGATTGACACGGGGGTTTGAGGCTTAGTATGGCAGGATACATGGAAAGCATGAGGATTCGGAATGATAATGATGCTGCTGCTGCTGCTGACCACGACGACGACGACGACGACGACGACGACGACGACGAGGATGATGATGATGATGATGATGATGATGATGATGATGATGATGATGATGATGATGATGATGATGATGATGACGATGATGCGGATGTTGATGCTGCTGCTAAAGAAGATGATAGTAGATTTGGAATGATTTGAATGCTGCATGGCTAATTTATTTAGACAAGAGACCTTGCCTCGCTGCTAAGAGCACATTTTTTTTCTCCCTTTTTAAAGGTGACATTTGGAAACTGGACTTTTTCACCATGATGGATCACATCAGGTCACTTGACATGGGATTTTTCCTACCAAGAATCACCCCTCCAAGTTGGATGAACAAATGCCAACCTTGGTTGGGCGGCCCTTGAGGCGCTGGTGACAGGTTTGACCAACAAAGAAGTAGCAGAACATTTGCTGGGCTTGAAGAAACGTTCCTTGAGCCCAGGGTGGCAGGATCATGGATCAGGTTTGATTTTTTCACCATACCCAAAAAGTATCAGTGAAAACGGACATTGGAAGTTTTGGATGAATTTGGACACTCCATTTGACAAAAGGTTCATATATTTCAAAAGGACCCAACTTGCAGACCCTGATTTTTTGCTTCATTTCTAGAGATTTCTAGAGTGTAACTTGCTACTTACTAAAAAGAAACTGTTTGGAAAAGTGTTTTTGAGCCATCCTGGTGGTTCTTGGATTTTTTTGAATTCGTGGTTATATAAGGGGAAATTTTGAAAACCATACAGCATCATACTGTTGATGCCAGAGATCCACTGTTTCACCAGTCCATCTGACTCATCTGACTCTGACCATCACCCCCCTTCAGATCCGGGGAATTTTGAAGATGATCGGAATTCCAGATGTTACCCCGTATACTTCTTCACGCCATTGGATGTTTATATATAATACAATTATAATATACATATATATATATATACAACCCTAACCTTTTTTGGGTAGTTTCAGATGGCACAAATCACAAAGACAGACGCCAGTGGACCATGGTATCACTAACTTAAAAGTTTGCAAGCAGAGTTATGGAACCACAAATCCTTTTCACTGCAAAGGGGAGACCCAATCCCAGGGAATCCGGAATGAATGTCAGTGTATTTGGAATTATGTACCTGACGACATGTTACCCCATTTTTCAACCTAGGCCCCAAACAAAGCCCAAAAGCACCAGTTTTTCGCAAATACGCCCCTAGGTGAATACACTCTACGACAGTTGTTTCCGGAAAGATTATTGATAAATGCAGTCAAGTACATTGAGTGAGCATCTCCCTCCTTACCTTTGCTGAATTTTGATCATTTTCCGACAACTCAGGCACAGATGGAACAATGCCTGTGACACTGCCGGAATGGATCGAGGGTGTGGTCTTTATTGAGGAAGATGGTGCGAAGCGCATCTTGTGAGATTTCCCAAAGCGGCAGCACCTCCGGTGGATTCCTGGGTGCGGTAGTGGTTCCCCTCATACACATTTATATACACATGCTTTTGAAAAGGTTTGCTCCCTAAGAAAGGGGAAGGATCCTTAACTGTAGGGGATGCATTGAAAAAATGAGGTACCCTCCCTGAAACCAACAGTTCGCACCTGAAAATAGACCCCTGGAAAAAGTCGATTCCTATTGGAAACCACCATTTTTGCGGGGCGAACTGTTAGTTTTCAGGGAGGTAAGACCTGTTCAACTCCAAGATCTTCAGACCTGCGGATGCTTTTCGGGACCGACCACCTGAGGAATCGCCAATCCCGTGAGATTGGTAAGCTTGCGGTCAGAACACTCAGAGGTTTTCACGGAAGGCACCACGGCTCTGGGTCACCGCCACGGCTGGGGATTTACCGTTCTTTAAGAAAAAAGTGCATGAGATTGAAGACAAATGGAGACAGGCAAGTGTAGACACATTGTAAAAGAGGAGTTATGTAATTATGTACTGTATTTATTTAGCAACTCCAACTCCAAAGCCATCTACTCAAATGCGTTTGTATCAACAAACACAAAAGAATTGGTTCATACTTCTGTGAAACAGACTAATTTGCATGCCCAACAGCACCATGAACCGTTGAAATTGCAAACGAGTTCCTAAGGACAGCGGTGTTCCAATCTCTGCACGCTTCTGCTTCTATGATCAGATTCACACCACAGGCACTATGTAGGGGTTGTTGGGTTTTCATGTCTAGAGTCCAGACTCAACCAGCACCACGAATTCTTTTGAGATTCAGATTTTGATATCATGACATCGATATTGATACGCTATACAGATGCGCGAATATGAATATGAATATGATATGATATGAAATGATATGATACCATACGATATGAAATGATATTATATGAATTATGATATGATGTAATATGACATGTATCATGATATTGATATCGATATTGATTTGAATGTGGATATATTGATATTGATATGATATTGACATTGATATGACATGACGTTCTTATGGTGAATATTTCTCCAACAACACCGACAACATAACCCGCCGTTCATCCTTTTCACTGCTTGCAACCAGGAAGCACAAACAACCAATTTTCATGAGTGTTTGTTGAAACAACATTTGTTCATCTGTACACTCCCTGCAGCTAACATAGCACCTGAAAATGGATGGTTGGAAGATGAAAATTTCTTTTGGGATGTCCCATTTCAGGTGCTATGTTTGGTTTAGGGAGTGTATTGATTTGTACTCATCACACCAAAACTCGCAACCATTTAGAAGGATGTCGATCATTTCGGGCTTTTGTTGGCCCCTTCCGGCGCTTTTTGACCATTTACTGCACAGGCATGGACATTCAACATCGTCTGGATGCAGTGGCTGCCCTCACACTTGGTACGTGACCTCAGATATGAAGTCCTGCGATGATGGCGATGAACAGGAGGTGTTTCCCCCCCTCGTTTCGTCAGAAAGGTAATGATTAGAATCAGCCTTTCAAATAAACACTAACACCAGTTGCGTGTGTGGGTTTTAAGGATAACAAAGGGATTTTGCATACACTTATTGAATCGCAGTTCTGCTTTTTTGTGGGGGTCCATGCTGTAGATGGAGAATCTTAGTTGAGATTCTCCTGAATTCACCCAAAGTAACTGGAGAGTTTCTGTTGAGGTAATGGTAGTAAATATGGATTCGGAAGCGATTTCTGGTTAATGTGAGACAGGATGTTATTTATCAGATCTTTCGATTTTAGGCTACCTACTGGTACCAAATTTTAGGATACTGTGATAGGGATGATCGATGCGTAGAGAAATCATCCCCTTTACGATAGTATGAAGTTGAGATTCGACACCAGGAAATGGATGGAAATGGTGAAACACGTAGGCAAGTTGTTCAGCAAAATTGAAGTCTGGGAAACGTCTATGTGCTTCGTTAGATTGTAGGTTTAGAACTCAAAAAAAACAATGCTCATCCTTTCTTGGGCAAGATTGCGATTTGTTGGCCAGTTGTTGAAACACCATCAAACCATTAAAATCATCAGAAGATTGAAATTTCATAGGTAATTGTTTTGTCAGTCCTTCTAGTTTGGATCTTTCTGGTTCCTTTCTAATGTAATTTAACCACCATGAGCCCCCAAAACCATGAAAAAATACAGGTTTTGGCCACCTAAAAACCAGGTCAGTTACCTTAAAAAACCTCTAAACATGTAGGTTTTTTGGGGCCCATGACAGGGAACTGAGATCCAAATATCCGATTCGCGGTTTCCGTGGTGAGGTAAAGACATGGTATGGCGTCAATGACTCAGCCCGTGGAAGCTATGTTGCGCCCGTTGTTTTTGAAGGTACAGGAATGGTAAGCACCGTGTACCACTCAATGATCGAGGTATGTTATGCTATGTGTGATAGTAAGAATTATTTACCCAAATGTACCCCCAAAAATTTCCCTGAACATCTGTGTTTTTTTGAGAAATCAATCATCAATTCTAGGGTCTCTGAGTTTGACTTATTTCCATACGCATAAAGACGAGACGAAAACAAATAGAATAATGAATACTAGATATGTGTTCTGTTTTGTTGGGTTCTTCCTTCCAACGATCATGCTCTCTTGAAGAGTTCCCATCTTTCAAAAAAAATGCACGATGAGCAGTTCCCCAATCAGGTGACTTTGCTCAGGGGGCATACAGGCGACACCTGGGGACCGGCTGCATGTCGAGCTTTGACAGAACTTGGTTGAAGACCATGCACAGAACTCATAAATTCATGGATGTTTTTATATGTTTTTTTGAAAATCTGACTAGAACCATGATAGCAATCATGCAATGGAAATTCCAGAGAATTTTCAGTGAAATTTCCATCAACATACTCGAATTCTCATGTTTCTATCATAGATCACTGAGGATTCTCCGATTTTTTTCCTAAGAAACTTGTAGGCTCCTGTGAAGACAGGATCGAGTACCCCCAAACGGTTAATTTGTCGAACAGGATGCGAGGTATTGGACGAGGACAGAGCATCTGCTTGTACATCATCCCTGAGTTCAAGCCTTAGAATGCTGGACCGGTGAAGAAAGAGAGAACCATCATTTTGCGAACCTGAAATTGTTGTTTTTGCGTTTGGAAAAGGAAATTCTTTGGGGTTGACAATCGAAGCATATTTTAGAATATTTTAATACTTTCATAGATTTTCATAGGATATTTTCAGCATGTTTTAGCTTGTATTGATGGTCCACTTTTGCCGTTAGCCCCTTGCGAGGGAGGTGGGACTAACTCTTGTGGGTAACCCTTCCTAAACATGTTTGAGGGAGATGATTGAAGAAAGACATGATCAAGATATAATACTATAATTTAATATACAGTATATACGTGTATATGTATACGTATATATATAACATGTATATATATATATTTTTTTAGTTGTGTATGTATATATATATATATATGTCCTTTATAAGCATCCAATTACTACGTTTTAATTTCCAGGTTTCCCACCAGATATCCATGTTTTCGAATTCTCCCAAGGATCGAGGAACTCATCTCCCGTGATATGGGCCTTGCAACACTACCACAGTTGCCGAAGTTTGCCACCCTTGGCAGCCGGCACAAGGTTTGGGGGGTTTGAACTGTTCCCCATAGGATCCATGTATGGTATATTCGCCTACATCTAGTTGATTTTTATGATAAATGTAGGTAAATACACCATACATGGATCCTTTGGGTTCGATAAAACGCCTGTTCAAAATATTAGATGAAGGGGAATGAAAAAAAAACGTACCTTGGATAAAGTTCACCTGAAGAAAGAGCTGGTTGTTTGGTTGATATAGGAAGGTTATACCTGTATACTATCCAATTGTATGGGGATTAATTATAAATAAGCCATTAGAATGGATCCCTACTCCATATTCCCGGAATATTTCTGAATATTTACCTGTGGCCATTTCTTGTTTTGTTGATATGGTTTTTGTTTTTCACCGACATCATGTATTACGTAAAGAAAACCCCATAGACACTCGGGGGGGCGAATCTGGACGGGTTTGAAGTGCACCATTCGAAAAATAACATGGAACTTTCAATGATGCAGGTTTAGAAGATGATTTTCTAGGTGGTGGTTTCAACTATTTTTTATTTTCATCCCCACTTGGGGAAGACTCCCATTTTGATTATAATATTTTTCAAATGGGTTGGTTCAACCACCAACCAGTTTTCCTTTTCAAAGGGGGTGATTTCTAGGTTCCGGCCGTTAATTTTCCGGGGTGGTAGCCGGAAAACACCAGGATTTTCTCACCTTGTTGGGGTTGCATCAGGGTGTCCTCGATGCTGTCGCCTGTTGGTTGCTTTGCCAGTTTGGTTGTCCTCAGTGGAAACCGTTTCGGTAGGCTGCCGAAAGGCACAATTGAGCAATGGAATAAAACACCTGGTTATCTTGTTGATATAGGGGACTATACAAACTAGTTATGTAGGATAGGATAGGGTATATTTGAAGCCAGTATAAGGATCCTTATGACCCAACCAGTATAATGGGATGTAGCATGTTTTTTTTGTTTTTTGGTGGCTCCATTGTCAAGTTGTGAGCGGATTTATCCCTTAGAAATACCGACAACTAGGGTCAAGCGGGATTTAATGGAGTTATATCATCTATATCTCTCTCACAACTGGGGACCATTCTGTAAAAAGGCGGGGTGAAATGTGGAACCATGTCGGACTCTGTTTCAGATTTATTTATTCATTTTAGAATGATTGAACATCTCAACCCTAAAACTTTGGGATGATTAGCATCCATTCACCCATGGATTTCTACCACTTCTGCGAACACAATTTTTTCACGATTGGATATCCGACACATTTTTGCGGATAGAAGCCATTCATGGTCAATTTAGTCTTAGGGAAAACTAGCAATAGGATGTACATCTACATTCATGGTGGATTCTCCACAAATTTTATCATTGCTATATTATTGGAATTTCTCAAAAATTTCAAAGAGGAAACACATCCTCATTCAGTTCATGGTTCATGTTCCAGTCATGTCTATCAGCGTGTACCATCTATTTCTGAGGATGGATGAAGATGGAGGCAAATGATAAAACTTCAAATGGGCAATACTTTCAACGTATTATAAGAAATCTTTGGATGTCTAATGAAGGTTCTCATACAGTAAATTCTATAGGTATATATGTATAATTAAAAAAAATATAGATTGATCTATCCTAATTTTGTTCGTTGCTTTACATGTAAAGCATGACAATTTGTATACATTTTCATGATGTCTTGTTTTTGAACACGGAAGCTGAGGGTATCTAGAGTTAATTCAGAAGTTTGGAGTTGAGATGTCTAACTCTCTGGTGTCTTTGTCCCTCGGGCACTGCGTGAGCTGTTTGTATTTTTTTTTTATAGCTTACCAATATTGATAGGTTTCAGCAGGTGCATCTTAAACAAAATCGTCTTGACATGTTGGCAACGATGTGTTTGGCGTGTTATGAAAATCCACCCATCCTTTGAATCCCACAAGAAAACCAGCAGAAACTGTAACTAGGTGGTGGTTTCAAAAGTTTTTTATTTTCACCACTACTTGGGGAAGATTCCCATTTTGAAAAATATGTTTCAAACGGTTTGGTTCAACCACCAACTATAGGTAATTATTGACCAAAACTTCTGGTGGAAGTTGCACCAAACAACCAAATCCCAGCCAAATCCGCAACAGAAAAGGTCGATGCGCACAGAAAAGGTGCAGTATGCCATGTTGCAGCTTCAAAATCTGGCCAACATTTGGAGAAGGACAGGAAGGGAAAGGTGATTTCTGTCTAAGTGATATGAAGGGATGGGAGCATGGACATGGGATCCTAGTTTAGAAAATAATTGGAGCCCAATCAAATTTGTAGGCCATCACTGGGTCGTCAATATATGAATACTTGCATGATATGTATATAATGTACATACCCACTATCATACATATATAGTACTGTGATATGTATATATATATATATATAGATGTTTGTTTCTACATATGTACACCAATTTACATTATCATTTGTTTGAGATCATTTGTTTGCAAGTTGGTAAGTTTCTATATTCACCGGAATCTATGTTTGGGATCTATTCTCAAAAAGATAAGATTCGAGTGATTCAACAGGTACCACTTTCGGAATCAAACCGATACACCCTAGGCCCGATGAACATGGACCCATGGACGTAAGGACCATATCACTCGATTGAAAAGGACTTCACTCATTTGAACCATCCACCTGAAAATTATTGTGTTCCAGCCGTTAATTAAAATTTCAGGGAGAAAAAACCCCTACAAATCACAGGTCCAGCTTTTTTTGTTTCCTCATGATGCAGATCGGGAAGTGAAGGGACCATTTTCGCACCCTGAAAATAGGCCGTTTTAAACGCCCCAAGAGGTTAAATTACATCTTCCAGCCGTTGAGTTTGCAGGGGGCGATGTATGTTAAAACTTCAGGGAAAGGTATTCAACAAGGCCTCATTGTTGTCCAGCATATTCCTGACGATCATGCCTGGCTTCTTAGTTTTTTCACCATTCCTTAAGTAAGGGTGTACGCCCCGGAATATTAGTATGTCCCCTAATCAAAGGGACCATTTTAAATGGAAATTCATCTTCCAAGCATCATTTTTCAGGGGATATGTTAATTTTTCGGGGGTGTATCATCATCCAAAAAGGAAAAACCGTTGAAAAATGGTGACGTCATGAATTCCCCCCCGAGAATTCCTCAAAGTGAAAAATCAGGCTTTTGGGATGGGATTTCCATCATCTGCTTTGTTGGCAGCACTCATTCCTAGGAGTTCCTTGACCATGGTCATGGAAGACTACGAGGTTGGGTGAGATGCGGTCATGGAGAACTCTTAGGTTTGTTCAGAATGGTGATACATCTGGCGGGTGGTGAAACCACTTGAGTCACTTGCATCCGGAATATTGATGTTTTTCAGGATGCGGATGTTTTCCGGTCGTTTCCTTGAGGTCAACCACCTTTTTTTTGAAAAAAAAACAGATGGATACCGATTCTGGTTTTGTGATGGGAGAACATCAGAATTCTATCTACCCTCCCTGAAACTAACATAGCCCCTGAAAATAGGGTAATTGTCCCAAAAGGAAACTAGTATTCCAACCATCCATTTTCAGGTGCTATGTTAGTTTCAGGGAGGGTATCCATATTGAAGTGCAAAAAGATCCACTTCAGCTGGATTGAAACTTTGGGATCGAACACCCGAGCCCAAACTTTTCAAAAAAAAGGTGGTACATACATGTTGAAACAAACAAAATCTGGGGGTACTCTCCCCAACAAAATACCCAACGAATTTCCCTTTGATATATAGGTGTTTCCAAAACATAGGGGTACCCCAAAATGGATAGTTTATAATGGAAAACCCTATCAAAATGGATGATTTGGGGGGACCATTATTTTTGGAAACATCCATATATGTCATTTATACATCCAATGTTGCCTGGAAACCTTTTACATGTCCCTGAACTTGATGAGATTTCTTGCCAGGCCATGGCTGGAATGAAGCCTGAGACACTGGCAAGAGTGCAAGTTTATAAAGAACCCATCGATTTCAAGGCGCTAAACTTGGGGTATATGTCAAAAGGATGGGGATTTTTCAAACAAATGTGGATCTATGTGGATCAATTAGATGGATATATGGTAGATTTCTATATATGACTTTGAGTTGAGTTGAGTTTGTTTCAACTTGGATGCTTTCATTACCAGGTGACTTTTCATGCAGTTAGTTTTTTGGGGAGTCTTTTCGAATTATACTATTTCGGGCAGACCTGCAGGTGGTTTGGAGGTTGGACAACAACTTGTATCATCAACAGCCCATGAACCAACCATTGACTCATTGACTAAATTTTGCTTTGCATGATTTGTGGTTCAAAAGTGATGTTACTTAAGGATACTTCAACAAAATGCTGGGATACAATGGAGCACACGATACAGGTTTCTGTATTCTTTTTGCAAATGATGATTATCATATGCCAGAAATTTAACATGGAACCTGAAAAGAAGTCCCTGGAAAAGGAGATTCCTTTTGGCAACCATCATTTTTCAGGTTCTATGTTAAATTTCGGGGGAGTATGTGCCAACAACTTATTTACAAGACAGACCCGTGTTTTTTTTCTCCCTTTGGCCTCATTCCTCCCTTTTTCCAGCTTGGTAAGACTGAGGTGCCATCCAAAGTGCCGTGCAGAAACCTAGCGGATTCCATAAGCTGGCGGACAAAACAGGACTTTTAATAAATTTGTAAAACTTTCTAGTAGTGAACAGGGAGGGTATCCTATAGTTGTTCTCGAACTATTTCCTGATACTGTTGATGGCTGAAATCCTGCACCAGTTGATAGGTAGTTTATCCCATTATTTTTTAAGGTTTTATACATCCCTGGTGGTGCGGGATTTCCGCCATCAACAGTAGTATTTGGCATGTAGAGACTTCCTTTGGATTTGAGACCCCTTGGTAAACGTACGCTGAGAGATACTGCTTACTAGGCACATGGATACAATTGGCGCTGCAGCAGAGAGGAGGACTTTCGGACATTCCAGGTCATGTGGTATCCTGGAATCTTCGATATGGGTGTTTCCTTAAATGCTGTTACCCCCCATTTCACACCCCAATGGTTGATCATTTTTAGTAGGAAAACCAATGGTTGTTGGGGAAACCCACCATTTTGGGAAACCCCTATATGATATCCAAGCAATTCCAAACATCATGCTACTACAACACAACACCTGATTTTCCACTAGAAGAGCCCTTTAAATGGACCCACTTTTGCTTTGTCCGGGCTTTTTTGTTTCGAGATGTTCAGGTTTCCTTCTTGTCATGTTGCTGTCGCTGTGTGCCAACCCCGCATTCTTGGGGAACCACATGGAGTTGCCACATAATACATACATCTCATGGTGGGTTTTTTGCTTGGGAATTCCACTTCTGCAGGATTGCTGATGCTCAACGCTTTGTGCAAGATGTTGACAGGACGGCTGCAAGCATGCTGTTCTTTTTTTTTGTTTAAACTAGTCGACGTGATGATTTTTGACCTTCCCACCAACCAATATGGACTCATAATTCATAAGAAGTCGTACCACAAGCAAAGATCCGCCTTGGGTGACCTGCAAAAACGCCGATGGCCCTGGAAAATGACAGGCCTGAACTTGAAGAAATTCGAGGAAACATGCTGAGATTGGCAGAGGTGAACCGACGGCGGAAAGCTGGTTTAGTTTAATCAAGGTTGGGAGGGGATCACAGATATATGATACAATAGACACATCTGTCAAAATGAAGATCTTGAGTCGCTGCTAAATCAGATGACTAATTTGTAGATTTTTGTAACCATTTGATCATTTGTTGTCCAAAAAACGCGTTTTTTGTCTGAGAAATAAGTTGTCATTTTAGAACCGTTGAAAAGATCACATCTCATCACCACATTCGCGACGAAAACCCCTAGTGCTCCATGTGCTCCATGTTAGGTTTGGTGTTTAGGTACCCCTTTAAACCCACTCCAAAGGGATCTTTCATTTTTATGGCTTAACGTTAAGGGACCCTCGACAGGGATTTATTTATCATGCCGCTCTCGTTACGCTCGTTCGATGCAAGGCTGGTGGAGAAACACATGAAACTGAAGGAGAGTTTGGCTCCTTAGTGAAGGGTGGACCCGGCTACAAACTTTGCCTGGGGCGATGGGCGATGTTGACCCTCCTGTTGTGGTTGTTGTGGTTGTTGTGGTTGTTGTTGTTGTTGTTGTTGTTGTTGCTGCTCCCAATTGGATTGGGTTTCCCGGGGTTTTCTCAAGCCGAACGCTGTTTTTTTTCCCGAAAAGTGTGAGATGGTGGTGAAAGTGACCTCGGTTGGGTCTGCTCGGCCTGGGTGGGGGTGGCTTTGTCCTTGTGCCGTTTGGTTGTGCAGATTGCTTGGGTTGCTTGCTTGCAAGATCTTTGGATCCTCTCAATAAAGACTTCCTGTAGTTTAGCTTGTGGTTTTGGTCACCTTGCTCTCAGACAACCTCCATGCCTGATGACAGGTCTCATTTTGATCATGAGACAACATGTGCGCTGTGATACTGATACTGTACTTTTTGAAGCGCATAGAAGGGCTATGTGTTCATCATTGCAGAAGGAAAAATCAGACATACTACAAGCTCGCCAGTAAATGCCTACTTTGAATATATATGTTTTTCCAAAGTGTTGCAGCTGTACTAAGTATTAAGTATTTGCACTTCCCATCTGCATCTATGTCAATTCAATCTTTGTCCTTATGTCTCTCTCTGTGCCTATCAGTATATACGTCCATGTCCGTATGCATGCAGGATAAATCTTTCTACATCAATGTTGTTTCTGCACAACATATACGCATATATACATGCATATTATGCATACCCAAGAAGTCCAAGTCGACCAGACTTTGCCCATTGGTAGTAGGGAATCCTTCACATGGATCAGCCCAACGACCATTCTTTGTTTGGTCGGCTGGACTCCCAGGGCATAGCTTTCAAAGCTGTACTTCTAGCTCTAAAACCGCTTGAGGCGTGGACTGGAGACAGAGCAACAACGTGAACAGGAGCAAGAGAGGCAGCAAGAGGTGCGGCAGACATGTTTGTTAATTGAATCCTTGTTGTTTAATAGGGATCCTTATAATGGTCTATTATAAACCTCATATAACTGGGTAGTATAATCCCCTATATACCCCAAACAACCAGGTTGAAATGACATGGAACATCAACACAGAATCATTACAAACAAAACATCAAATCTATACACGTACTCCAATGAAACAAAACAACAGCATATAAAAAATTACATGACCCGATGACCGCGGAGCAAATTACGCTTGAAACGACCCGGGCAAACCTTTATCGATTTCAATTTTTTCTCCTTTCTTGCAGGTGGAAGAAGAAAACCAGAGAGAGCAAGAAATCCAAATTGAGAAGTTTGTGGATTTGATGTCGGACACTTGGAATACCCTGATCAAAACATGGACATCGCAAGACACGGCTTTTTTGACCACCCGTCATTGATGAGAAATGTGACCCTCGTGTAAAATTATGTTCTGAACTTTGTTTAAACTTGTGTGGGTGAAATATCTGTGAGATGTATGATTGCAAGGAATACATTTGTTTTAGACACCCCCGGCTGTCCGCGCGTATGAAACTTCCACTTTGATTCTGTTCGGAGTACAATAATGCTTGGAAGCCTGCTGGTAATTACAAAGATTTGGTACCGTTGGCAAAATATTTCACTTCACAGTCACCCTAGACATTGATTTAATTTTCATCACTTTGAGAATATATATATATATATCTAATAAGATTACGAAACCATCAAGTATCAAACCGATTCTCCAAAAAAACTTGAGGCATTGTCGAGATCATGAAGAACCAGTTCCCTGGGACGTGAAGCAACTGAGTTCAGCGATTTTTGAAAGTTGATTCATTGCACAAGTGAGCCACGAAAAAAATCCCGGGGTCCCTTACTTTCCATTGACTCCTGGTTGTTCAATAGGGATTATACTGGTTTCTTATAATCCCCAGATAATTGGGTAGTATAATTCGCTCTATACCTAAACAACCAGGGGCCCATTTTTCATTGCTCAAGGTGGACTACCAGGGCTACATCTGTCAAGCTGCCAAACGGCTGAGGTGGATACCCTTGCGGTACCAGAGGAGAGTAACTTGCCCAAGCAATTCTACGAGGCACGTAGTTACAGATCAACAGGATGCCATAGGATGCATGGGACGAGGATGTATATTTACCCACATGAATGGTGGATTTTTTAATGGGAAAATGTCGGTAAATACACTGGACCAGTCCCATGGATCTGTCATGGGTAATGATTTCTATAACTATGTGATGCCATGTGATTTTCGCCAGGCTCGAGACTTTTGCCTTTGGAAAAGGCAACCTCTAAAATCACTTCCGTGGAGAGCTCAAAAGCTGTGTTTCACAAAAAGACATGGGCATTACAAAATGCGTTGCAGGTGGCATTGTTTGAAAAACACACGTGCGAAAAACTGCAAAAACACAATGAAAAAGAGTTTCTATATAGATAGCAATCCCTGTACTTGTCTCATAAATTGGCTGTATACATCTTTGTTCCAGGTTCATCATGTGTCACTGCATCTTTATTTTCATCACAAGATACACGAAAGAGGAAACAATATGCGTTCTTGAGCAAAAAAAGGGTTATACAGTTATACATACATTTGAAGGACAAACTCCCGCACCAGTTGGTCCATTACGTAAATTGCATTAATACTAAATTTTCAACAGATGACCAGCCGGATCCATCAACAGGCGTTTTCCCCCAAGATGGGACCCTGGCTGCCTTTGTTAAGCCATTCGCCTCCGAGGGAAGAGTGCTTGCTGTCCAGAAACTGGCACGGGGACCCAAAAAGGATGGATGTTGGACTGTCGACGTAAAAGGTTTGTTGTTTCGCATGACTGGAGGAGAACACATCACTGCATTGTTTTTAAATGCCGGTACTTTTAAAACATGCACGCATGTATATTATATATGATTTGATATTTGTATATATACATACACATAACATCTGATGTATACATAATATATATATATATTTACATATTCACAATACGCGGAGAATGAATCAGAATGATAAGTAAATAGTACACGGTATAGCAAAGTCTATAGCACATGACATGTATATATATATATATATATCCATACATATATATATATATATTATGTAAATACATACATGGTGTATATGCCTAGATATACAAAATATGAAAATATACACCATTTCGTACACATCCGGGTTTCACCACCATGCGTAACTCGTGAAGCAATTGGCAGTAGAAAAATGGATAGAAATCAACGATTTGTTCCCTTGATGTTTCTGAAGTACAGGTCATTTTTTTTCGGTCATTTTTCGGGTGTGGAGTTTTACGTTGCGGATTTTTTGGGAGGAGTGGGGTACATGATGGGTGGGGAGTTTTCTCCCCACAATTGACAAACAAACAAAAAAAAATCATCAGTTTATTCTTAGTACGGGTATCTTATCAATCTTCACGATCCACTGCCTTGTGCGACAGGGATAGACCCAGCAAAAAACACATTTATACCATGTAAATATTATATACACACAAACACATTTACACATCTATTTGGACACATCTACAGCTCTTTTGATCACTTTCTATCATGAGGGATTTCCAATCAAGTTTTTGGGGGGAATATCGGCAGGGCCGTGGTCCTTTTTTGTGTCGTGCCAGGTTTGACCCACAATGGAGCGGATTCCGACGAGTGAAAAACGTCTACATGCAGTTGGAATGGGTTGGGGCCTAGAGGTTCAATGTGACTAAGTGGTGTTGTTTTTTTTCTCAGAAGTCGAGCAAAACTAAAACAAACATATCAAACACAGCCCCGAAAGAGGTGCATGAGATAAGGTTATCGTGTTCAAGAGATTGGTTTCAACATTGCGGAACCACAAGGTGTTTGATACTGCTGAAATCCAGCGTTCACCAGTTGAGGTTGGTAGTTTCTCCCATTATTTACAGAGTCTTTTACATCCAACCAGTGGTTGTTTGGGATTTCTGAACCATCAACAGTAGGATCCATGTATTGTCTATTTACCTACATTTACCACAAAAAATCACCCAAATGTAGGGAAATATTCCCTACATGAATCCTTTTTGGATATGTCTTGATATGTGCCTCCAATCTTTCGGAGAATTTCTTGGAAGAAACAGCCTGGAAACGGCTGATTGCTTTTCTCAGCTCTTCTAGGGTGTGCACCTCGCTGAGATCCAAATTGGTTCCTGGTTACAGCTGCTCTTTGTGCAATTTTTGGAGTGATTAATGTCATGAGATACCATTTCTTTTGCTTTGTATGTTTCTTTGAGATTTGTTTTTGAACTTGAATTTGCACTTCAGGGTGTGTTTTGTTCACTCGTTAGGGAACCATTTGTTGTTTTTTTTGTTGAAATTCGGAATGGTGGGTCAAAAAAAATTCTTACCCATAGGATCCATGTATGGAATATTTACCTAGATTTATCATAAATTCATGATACATGTAGGTAGATATTCCATACGTGGATCCTATGGGTTATGGAAAACGGCCCAGGTCTCTGACAAAGCACGACTTCGACGTACCACCAAAGAGCTGCCATTGACACGTGCAGAGGAACATGAGATGCATCGAAAGATGCATCTGGTGAGCCTGGCATGAGATTCCTACTTGTAGCTGCTTGAATGGTGGAGAACAAGTGTTTGGATGGATCAAGTGATGATGAGGTGGACCAACATTGGTTCACTAATATTCGGTTCCATTTTCTTTCTTCATTTTTTTCCTGTTTTGTTTTGGTTGTCTTTTCCATTTTGTTTGGATGGTCTGTCGGCTTGGTGTTTTTGGATGAACATTTGATTTTGGATCCCGGAAGGGTTCAAAACGCAGCAGGGTTCAGAGATGAAATTCACCCATTGACCCCAGGGGCTTTGAATCACTGAAGGTGATTGCAGTGAAACAAGGAAACAAGAAGATGAGTTGCATGATCTCTTCAAGTTCAGTGGCATTTCAACAGCAACACTAAAGACAGCACAAATAGATGATAGACAGCAAGATTTACATGTGTTCTTTGGATCGAAAGTTAGATTTTAATCCTTAACAAACAAAGCCCAGCCAGAAAAAAACCACCACCCCCAAAAAAGCATGGAAAGAAACACAATTCTGAGCAAAACCAAAAATCCCATCCTCCACAACCAAAGCACAGCCACAAAAAAAAATCCCGTGGGATTCTCCACAAAACGCATCCTGCCATGAGGGGGTATTCGAGGACAAATTCCTTGGATCCTGTCCTTGGTTGGGCCTGCGATGTCTGTGGCGAGGAGTATACTGATGGCTGCTGGTCCAAGTGATGGCCTGGATAGGAAGGTGTGGTCTATATACATATTAAAGTTTCAACAAAAAAAGTAGGGAACACACAAAATCCATTAAGAAAACAAGTGCTCATTTTTGAAGAGAATTCAGGGGTCATTTTTGGGTGTCCCGGAATTCAAAATTGGAATTTTTTGAAAATTACTATAAGACTTTTTCGCAAAACGGATTTCACGACCCCGACCTCACCCAAAACCAAGCGAATTCGCAAGGGAATTCAGAATCCATCTCAATTCAGTGAATTAAGGGTATTTAGGGGGAAATGGATCGGACATTGTGTGAATTGGCTGATGATTAGCATGTCCTTAATTTAGTATGTTCCTTTCCTTATTAGCTCCGGGGAACTACTCAAAATCACCCGATTTTTGTGGCGAAGCTTTAAAATTTCCTACCAAAAGATGCTGTTGATCCAGGTAGTCATACTGTTGATGGTTCAGAAATCCGGCTAACCACCCGCGATGTATAAAACCCAACGTAAATAATGGGATAAACTACCAACCTCAACTGGTGAGTTTACTGGATTTCAGCCATCAACAGTACTGGGTATCCAAAGATCTGCTTGTAGGGATCTAATCACCTTGTCAGACTGGGGTGTACAATCACGTCAGCAAAGTATTTGAGCCTTGTTGTAAATTATCGTGTGTTGTCTCATGATTTGAAGTTACATTTAAAAAGGGTTTTGAAGGTTTTAGCTGAAAAACGATAGGGGACGCCCTAAAAACGATACCCCTAAGATATACATGTAGATATTACAGGACTTGGAAAACGATAGGGGACGCCCTAATTTACCCAAAGCATACCGCCTTTACAATAAATATCAACCATGCCTCATTTAGGTTCAATTACCATTCTCAGAAGGTGAGCCAGGATCCCTAGCGAAATTATGCTTTTGCATAAGTATTCATGTATGCAGATGAAGTGCATGTGATTGTTGACAAGTTGAATAGGAACGATTTAGCCAGGTTGTTTCATATGTTGATATGTTAGATTGAATTACAGAGAGATCCCGTAATCCATTTGAGTTTCTTCAAAGAGATGGGGAAGAATAGAGCCTAAGTTGTTTTGAAGGAGATTGTAATTTTCCATGAAATCAGAATCCTAGTATGGGCATGAGCTTATGTCAACAATTTCGTCTCTGATCATGTTTGGTATCAAGAGCATATCCAAGAAGAACAACTGAGAAGGAGATATCCCGCTTGAATAGGCATTATCTCCTTGTTTCAATGAGGTTTCTTGTTCTGAAGTTCTGGCAGAGTAGAAGGTAATAGTTGGCTTTATTTTGGCATTTTTCCTGTTTCCTGATCAAAGCAACATACCGTATGGCAGTACCTGATATCCGTCCAAGTCTAAATGATATGCTGCGACCTGGATCTAAAAAAAAACATCGAAAACTCTTAGAACGGCCAAAAAAAGTGGTGTTTTTTTCAGGAACCCCTCCCCATCCATTTCCCAGGTTTGTTGTTACACTCCGGTAAATTAACATAGCAATGGTTCCAAATGGACCCGGCTTGAAGATGTATTTCCTATTGAAAACAGATATTCCAGCCAGCTATGTTTACCAGAGGGTACAGCCCTTACAGCCCTTCGTTTTTTTTTGGGGAAAAAAAACAGTTTCATCATCCGAGGTTTGTATGCCAGTAGCGACTCTGAGTCCGAGACTCAATGGCTCAACCATGTGCAACGGAATCGGCCCCGTGGTTCTCCACCCCCGAGTTGTTTCATTCATCCGGACGTGGAAAAAAAGGCGGCCGTTGAATGGCGTTGGAACAAACGGTGGGATATATCCACCCATTCGGTTTTTCAACGGATGGGATTTTTAACCAACGAAATGGATGGGAAAAATTTGGTCCGGATTTCTCCCAAGGTGAGGTTTTGACCAGCCTGTTGGTCGGCTGACATGGTACCTTGCCAAACTTTCCACTAATTGGGGATGCAACATAACAAGCCATGTCCCCCCAACAGTTTTACCCCTGGAGTAGCTTTAATCACTGCTTCCCATGCAGACTTGTTGTTGCTGTGAGGCCAATCAAAAAGGGCGACCTTTGAGATATCGTGAAGTTGCTCCACCAGCCAATCTTATGTTGTACCATACAGCATTCCTTTCAGTACTTGGACCTGGGATGATATTTGCCTTGGCATATTCCAGATCTACATGTGATCATGGAATGGACTATCCAGTACCTTACTGGATTTGGTTCTGCGCAGCACCTTTTGTGTTGATGCACTTCGTATATGAAGTGCGTGTCTTTCGATATACAACCATTCCATACTTCCAAGTGGTTGGCAGATTCCAAATGTTGGCTGTCCACCTGGGATTTCATTTGTGGTTTCTGGTGGCGGCCGCTAAATCTTTGGCATTTCAGGGTGCCGTCTTTTCCAATGCCGTTTTTGCTGCCAAGACCTTTGCTACCGCCTCATGCCCCGTGACCTACTCAGGGGAGGATACTTGGTGAGGTTCTGCTGTGGGGTGGGGGACAGCTGGGGATATCCCAACAAAATTTGGTTGAAGGTTTCCACAGTGACAGATATTTCACGATTTTTTTTTGGAACACTTAGTTTTTCCATGTTTTTCCCCACCTGTCAGGTGAGGGTTGTTAGATTTTATGTCAGTCTCTTCTCCTCCTCCTCCTTCTTCTCCTCCGCCTCGTCTTCCGTCTCCTTGTCCTGTTGCGATCCTGTGAGTTCAGTGTGGCATGTCGGACCTCAACTGCGATCCTGTGAGGTCAGTGTGGCGTGCCGGACCCCAACCGCGATCCTGCGAGTTCAGTGTGGCGTGCCGGACCCAACCGCAACCCTGCGAATTCAGTGTGGCGTGCCGGACCCCAACCGCGATCCTGTGAGTTCAGTGTGGCGTCCCGGACCCCAACCGCGATCCTGTGAGTTCAGTGTGGCGTGCCGGACC
>DF239027.1:63541-88100 GCA_000507305.1 Breviolum minutum Mf 1.05b.01
GAACACATTTCAGGAGATGAGTTGTATGTCTACCCTCACCTGACCCGATCAGGCTGACATAAGTCCGATGGATGCGGCAGCCTGTCTGAGTAGTTCAAGAAAGGAACATCGTGACCAAAGCCCATCTCACTAGTATCACTAAGCCAAGGAAACCTGAAATCAATGTTTTCAAATTCTCCATTCTTCTCATCATATTCTCAATGACAACCCTCACCTGACAACCTCCACCCAACATGTCATGGTGGGGATCACTCGAAGTAAAGTATTTTTTTTGCATCAGGAATTAAAGAAAACGAAATACAAACATGATCAATCAAACATGTTTTTTCGACATGTTAACCACGGTGTTTTTTATCATTCCCATCTCCATCCCCATCCCCATGTCACGTGTGACACACAAAAACACCAAAGCATTTGTTGATTTTTCAGCTGAGGATGGCTTCGAAAGGGAAACCAGCTTCAATGAGATTTGGCAGATTACCTTACATCAATCCACCTTGGCATTTTGGTTGCGGGAAGTACCACTCTCCGCCCAGGCAATAGGACCCGAAAAAAACACAACCGCGGCAAGTGTTTTAAAGTCAATCTGTGATGCGGTAGAAAGTGAAGTAGCTGCGTAGCTAGTAGTTGGCATCCCACATAAGAATATCTATCATACCAAGCTGAGGATAGTATGTTTAGTAAAGTTGGGGACCAACTTAAGTGCATCACTTCACCTCCAAATTGATGGTGGTTGACTTCGAGAAAAGTCCAGAGTCGCCGAAAAAAAGGTGATTGCCACCATTTCTTTGAGGGAAAGGGGAACGGGAGAGGCTTCTCATTTCTGCTCACCCCCATAATACCACAACATTTCATGCAACTAGTGCATAAGAGTGCTACCTGTACCATTATGACCAGCAGATGGCATCTTCCAGTAGATTCTCTTTTTTCTTGGCTCACATTGCGAATATGGAACAAAGCGAACGAAAATAACATCTACAAAATTGCTGGGTGTTGATTAGTTTAGTTTTTTTTCAAATTTTACTTGTATCGTTTGGGTTTATCCTGACCCCACTAACAGTGATTAAAATGGGTTTGCCTTTACTTTTATCATCCCGGGGGAGCACCATGATCGTGTTTTTTTCGTTTCGCTGAAACCACGCCTTCCAGGTGTTTATTTGTTGGCTTCTGTCATTCTCGCCCATCATCCATGCGTTGCTAGAGTCCATACCACAAGATGAATGGCCATGGCAAATCGAATACTCCTTGGACACGGACAGCGAAGGGCGAGTTTTGTCAAAGGGCTGGAAGTTTGTTTTTTTGTTGCTGAATTTCTGGTTGGAAAGATGAAAAAAAAACATTTCAAATAATTCAACTTTTAGTTGTTCAGATAATAAGCATTCATTGTTTTTTTTTGGGAGTTTTGAGCTGAAATTTTTCGGCCACAAACCAAACAAGACAGAGGACAACATGGCAGAATATACCAACTTCTTGGGTGGTCGCTTTACATCAGGTGATTCATTGATGTTACTGGGTAGTGGCATGGGAATGTTCATGATTGATGAACAAAGCCCTTCATATCCAAGGGAAAAAACCTTCAACATCTTGGAAGGTTTAAGCCTAAGCCTGCAGAGCAGTCCTACATCACCTGCTACAAATCCAGGTGTGTCCAAATCCACTGAACAAAGTCAAAACGCTTTGCGACAGATGTATGAGCCACTTGAAATCTATACTCGAAATGCTTTGACGAGATGTTTTTTGAAAGTCATCACTCTTGGTCTTTTCAATACTGCACTGCAGATTCATGTTCAGATTTCTGTCTATGCAATGTTCCGTGTGACCAGCAAGAACGAAGAGGTGGATTTTCAACGTTTGGTGTCTATCGCTTTGAGCATTGCAAGTGCCCTGTTTCTATTGATTCACGTCCAAAAGGTGCTTTTGTTTGCTTCGCAAGCATTATCAAAAGTGGAACAAGTCATGGAACATATCAATGAAACCGATGAACCTGTGACCTGGCGTGATTTAAAGAATTACTTTGTTTGGAGAGCTGCTGAAGCACGTGTGATTCGTTATCGTGACTATGTGCGTTGGTCTACGGTCGTCTTCTTTCTGGCTTTATCCGTGGCTATTATGAAACTATGTATGGCTTTCAGATGCCCAGATGCGTTGTGGAACATGGGATCCATGCATTCATGCGTTGATCTGGTGTCCGTCTTCGAGACCTATGCACCATCATGAGCATGTTTGACAAACACCCAACTTTGACACGACAAG
Source organism: Breviolum minutum Mf 1.05b.01 (assembly GCA_000507305.1). Taxonomy (NCBI): domain Eukaryota; class Dinophyceae; order Suessiales; family Symbiodiniaceae; genus Breviolum; species Breviolum minutum. Next base: position 65,795 of record DF239027.1, read on the forward strand.
CTGAGATTTTTTGGAGAGAATCTGAAATACCGGAGTGTTTTGTATATTATAGCAAGGATGCAATAGGTTCAAAGCCTAAAGTGTCCAATTGCACTGCGAAATGCTACATTTGCTACATTGATTTGGATGCATGATGTATGGCGATTATGGCCAGCAAGAGCAATATTGATTGCGCAAGCAAAACATGAGAGTGTGCTCTTGCTGCTTTGGGTCAAAGGCACAATCTTAAACGGTAGCCAAAATGGTGGTTGTCGCTGCGTGACAACTAAAGATAAGAAGGTCTGAGATTGATCATAACAAGAACCTCCATTTTGTGCAATCCTAACAAAACCCCTCGGAATATCCCATGTTTCACATGAACAAAACACTCCTGAGTACGCCTTTTGTCTGATTTTTGATCCGAACCTCCTGCAACTAATCTCAACCGGTGCCAGATTTGGGATTTGCTGAACCGGAAGGGCGCTACAGGAGACTTTGCTGATGCCTCAGATTTGGATCCAGGATCAAAACGGATGGACTTTGCTACGGAAAGAAACAGGCATTGGAACGAACCATCCCAACCCAACTGCTGACAAAAACTGTGTTTTTGGTCGACTGGGAAGGACTGTTTGAATACGGCAATTCCCTGTTTTTCACTGCAAAAGTGAAACGTGAAATATCTCGGAGGTTTTGGAAAAGAGTTGATGGGGTTTTCAAGATGATGTTTCAGGAGGAACAGCTTTAGCGAACTTGGAAGTGCGTTTCCAACAGCTCAAGAAAAGGTTTGACAATAACCAGATGATTCAGATTTTTGATCCATTAGTGTCGGTGATGTACTGTTGATGCTTCAGACATCCAGCGTTCACCAATTGATATGGTAAATTATCCCCATGATTTACGTGCGGATTTATAGATCCCAGGTGGTTTTCTCGCCGGATGTCTGAACCATCAACAGTATCACGTCAAAGAGGTTCTTTTCAGTCCAATTTTTGACATATTTTCGTAGTGTGTAAGGTAGCCATAATATGGCTAACGCCATTGATGTGAAATCACACCTGAATTCCTGAATTCCTGGAAGATGTTTTTCTTTGGATTTTTCTTTTTTTCCTGGTTGTACTTGGAGGATCATCGTATTTAGTAAGCCTCATTTGTAAGCCATGGAAAGGCCGTTTGGGAGGGGTCCCATGACGCCAGGTAGGGACTTACTAACTTACTAACTAGTTACTAAGTGGGATGACCCTCCAAGTATCAACCCCACTGAGCCGTTACTCACAAGGAAATTGCACCAAAGTGGAGATACCGCGGTGGTTCCAACACGGAAGATGCTCAAGGATCCCCTGTGTTGCTTGACGACTGGAGGGAAAGGTGGTGGTCTCCCTTGAAACTAACTAATAACAATGGAACAAAAACAGCCATGAATGAGTCGATGTATCTCCTATTAAAAATGGGGATTTTTCATGATTTTATGTTAGTTTTCAGGGTAGTATTTGTTATTTTCACACTGATTTTTGGGGAAATGATCCATAATTTGACTAATATTTTTCAGATGGGTTGAAACCACCAACTATAGGATCTCTGGAAGTACTTACACAACATACATCAATTTATTCCTCAAATATTCTCAAACAAAAGGGAAGATCGTAGCCCATTTCGGAATACAGCCTGAAGCAACCAGAACAGTGAGATGGGATAGTTCTTTTGAGGTCAGATGATGCGGGTTTCACAGTGAGCGATACATCCTTCAATGTTTTGATGCAATGGAACCACTGTCCCACCAGGACATGCGGTTTCATTGATTTACCCATTCGGACAAACCCAGTGATGGCATGCAAAAGGTACACTCTCTTGAGGTAAAAAAAATGGATGCCTAATTCCGCTGTTTGTTCTCAACAGACTTCTATGTCACTGAATCGAATTCAATTTCTCACCCAAAAACCCTGCTCCCTCCATCGACTTTTTCCTTCCGAAGATTCAGCCTTAGATACTGAACATTGGGGGATTTCCAAAAGGTCATTCGTTTATTATTATTAGGTCATTCTGACTGGTATATTTCCCTACATTTACCATACAAAATCAACAAAATATGGGGAAATATACCAGTCCCATGGATCCTATGGGATTTTTCGGTGTGATGAATATTTACGCAGCTCAAAAGTATTGTAATGGTAACCCGCACCTCAAGAACCGAGGCAGATTGCCAGTGGTTTATTAAAACCCGGGGGGTTGAAAGTTGAAAGCATCTAAAACCCCACGACATCTCTTGAGGCACGTCAACAAATCAATTTGTATCTTCAAATATTTGTATCCTTATCACTTCAACTCTGAAAATCTCAACTTCAAGAAATATAAATCCCCAAAGAAAAATAATGAAAAAGAACCAAGTTGGTTCTTTGTTAGTAAACACACAACTTACACCCCGGAAATTTAACATAGCCCCTGAAAATTGATGGTTGGAAAACTAGTTTCCTTTTGGGAAGGCCTATTTTCAGGGGCTATGTTAAATTTCCGGGGTGTAGAATTGATAGGTTTTTCCTCCCTCCAATGTAGCTCCAACACCCCCCCCAGCTCGCCACTGCTAAGGTCACCCAGTTCGCAACATGTGGATTTCGAGCCGTTGGGGAACCCCTCGGTGGGAAACGGCATCTTTGGAGTGAAAAAAAACTTCCTTTGGATCATATCAAAGGAGTACCTTTTTTTGGGGGGGTCAACAATATTATGTCATAGTATCCATGGGACTGGTATATCATATCTACCTACGTTTAGTTGATTTTTATGATTTTTATGCAAAGGTAAATGTACCATACATTGAGGGTCTGGGGAGTATTGAACCCCTTGAAATGGACCATTGTTGTTTTTGTCCCAATTTAATGGTGCACCCAAATTGGTACCCTAATTTTGACCTATATGACCTGGAAATGTTGATGGACAAGTCATCCGGGCAAAAAGCAGTTGGGATGACGCAAGTGATATGGGATGCTATGGACTTCGACGAAAATGCAAGTTTTCTTGGTTTCTTTTAACAATGGGTCAAGCAAAACCCCGCAAAAAAAACGCACATCCAACAAAGTTCCATCATATGTTTTTGTTCTTTTTATTCTTTCAATGTATTTTGAATGAAAAAAACACCATGATTGTTGTTGTTCAAGACGTCATCACCTAAACTAAACCCCGTGTTTTCCGAGAAACATCTTGCTTGAAAGGCCTGAGGGTGAGATCGCTCAGATGGAGATTTTAAGACTCTTACAGGCGCCATCCACGAAGAGCCGCGTTCTTGGGGACATTTTTTGGTGGTCTAAAAATGGGTGAAAGGTTGGTGATGGCACATCGATTTTTTTTTGCAGTTTTGATTCAGCTTTAAATGTAAAACAAACAATGCCTGGGATATTACACAACCTTGTTTTACAACAACGGGAGAAAGTAATTACTACCCGAAAGCTGTTGCAAAATTTCAGCCATCAAACCGGAAGTTGTCTTTCCTCGCAGGCCTCATTTGACTGGGTTTCTTGGCCCCAGAAACGGCAAGAAAGATTGGAGCACATACTGGGGGGCACATGACATGCTGCAACTGTATCTTGTTGAAAGATACCTGTGCATTTTTTGGGCAAACTCAGACAACCTCCCACCCCTTGGTAAAAATGGCGAATCACCAAGTCCTTTGTGGTGAGTTCGACTCAGTGTTTTTTTTTTAGTCGGGAGTTTCCGGAGCTTAAGCCTCACTTATGAATGGAAGCAGTTTTTTGTGTTATATGATTCGTAAGATGATTCTTTCCAATGTGCCTTCAAGAGCAAAAATTACTCCACTTCAGAGTCATATTAGAACTAAGAACTTTAAGCCACAAGGGAAAGTCCATGACAGCTATTTGCGTCTTTGAGAGTAGTTTCAAGCCACCGAATGAATGTTAAATGGCTGAGGATACTGCCTTCCACTCAGTGACGGCAGCCATGGCTGTGTTGCAAAGCGGAGGAGACGTCCAGGTGACTTGATTGACGTTTTACATGTTGCCAATCAGCCGAACTAGAGGAATATGTACTGTATCCTTCAGTCTTACACTTTCCATGAAAAACAAGTATATATGATATATATATATTTGTAACAAAGAAGTACTAAAAATGCCATGTGGTAACATCATATTGTAGTGTCTCATCAGTTCCTTTCATCTTTTGGCCAACCCAACCACCCTTCACCAGCAGCCAAGGCTGCCGCGGTGGCAGCAGCCAAGGCTGCTGGAGATGAAACGGGTCAATCCAGCAGCAGCCTGAGAAGATTTTGGTTCTGCCCGGTGTCCCTCCTCCCCTCACCCCGTAATCTGACTCCAAACAGGTTTCCAACTAGATAGATAAGTTTCTTGAACAAGATACGAGTACATATCACCAAACAAAACCAACAATAACATATTCCCAAGTTATCTCACCAGAATACATTGGGGAATTCCCCAAGTGTTTTTTGTTAGATCACATGATGTTCACCTTGGTTGCCACCTTGACATCAAACAAAGATCAGGTCTTGGATATGTTGATGCCTGTCGCTTGCTTCGCCTGGGATCCCAGTGACTCACCTCGCGGTGCATGGTGTCAAGCTGCAAGGGGCAAGCAGCAACCGGTGTTATCCAAGAAGTAACTGCCAAGCAAACAATATACCCTGGAAGATTAATGGCTGGAACCTACAATCTTCCAAACCCCTATGATTATGTTCCATATTAAATCTTCCAGGGTGTATACCCCTATACCCTCTAGGGAACGATCACATATCCCACCACTGGAAAAGGAAAAATCATCGACTCAAAAGTGATTTGGGAAGGGATATGTTAGTTTCCAGGGTAGTATGGATCGGTTATCCGTTGTCTTTTTTTGGGGAGGATTTGTTTTTACCTGTACCATTTTTTCAAGTAGTTTCCCCTTGATTTTCATGGATTCCAATGGATTTTTATCCTTATTCAAGATGTTTTCTTTATTAGAGACCAAATCTGTTTCTAGGTGGTGGTTTCAAAGATTTGACTAATATTTTTCAGATGGATTGAAACCACCAAATCGGTTCTCACCAGCAACCTGCAACAGTTCCAAACTTCATGGCCGCCTGAGGTGCAGCCTACTTCCGCCCTCGCGACGAGGGGCGTGGTTTCATCATTCTCTCGCTGTCAGAGGTGCGCTGAAACTGCGGTTGGTGGATGAGAAAACTCGTCCAACATGTTGTTTTTACATTTAGATGTGTAATTATTATGATGTATTTATGAACTATGATTTTTGTACGTATATATTATATATATAGATTATATATGTATATATATATAAATTCATAGTACACATGTTTTGATACACAAAAGGATCAGGCTTTTTTAGAGTTCCAGATCCAACATATTTCGGGGTTCAGGATTGGCATAACAGTTGAGCGGAACGATGTCGTGTTAAAAGAGGGGTTTAGCCTTCAAGTCGGATTACCCTCCCTGAAACTAACAGTTCGCCCCGTCCAAGTCATTTTTGAGTTTTTCCGAAGTCGGATATGTTAGTTTTTTTGGAGGGTATGAGTAGACTTTACTACTGTTGATGGTTCAGAAATCCCATTCCCAACCACCGTTTGGTTGTTGCTAAAACCCTCTAATTGAATAGGCTTTCTCGCCGGATTTCTGACCCATCAACCGTGGGAACGGAGCACAGATTCCCCAACCCTACTGGCTCGAATCACCCAAAACGACAGGCAGAGACTCTTCGACGAATCATGCATTGCAGCTAGCTCCTCAGTGGTGTCTTGTGAGATGGGGTGTTGGAATTCTTTAAATGCCATTGACCACAGGATCCATGGGACGATTGTATATTTACCTACATGAATGGCTGATATCTGGTACATGTAGGCAAATATACCAGGCATGAATCCCATGAATTGCCATTGGGTTACAAGTTATATCTTCAGTTTCCGATTCTGTCCAGGCTACTCTTGCAAACCCAGTAAGAATCCTGGACCATTTTCTATGCAACCTCCTGTTTTCACTATATGCACTATGGTAAAATAATCCCCATGTAAATAAACATACCATAACATACCAATACCATCCATGTATGGTATATTTACCTACATTTACCATACAAATCTAACTAAATGTAGGTAAATATACCATACATGGATCCTATGGGATATATTTCCACCCTACTGTTATCATTTAGCAGGGTTTCGAGTGTGCCACTTAAACTGAAACATCAAAAAATTACCCCTGGAAAATCTTCCGAAAAACATGTCCCATGGAGTTGGCTTGAACTTCCAAGGAGTTGGCAAACCTTTGTTGGCTCAGCATCCAGAAACCAGCGTGGCCTTGTATTGGCCTAAGAAAAAAAACACATTGCACGGACCACACGGAGGGTGTGAAACGACAAAGGCAGGTTATGTTTTTAAGCACTTCAACCAAAAAAACACAGAACTTGAGAGTTTTGGAGTTTTTGATGGAATGTATGGGAATTATATCAGATGAACATACAAGTTATTTCATTTGATATTTTCATAGGAATTCTGGGGGATTTTGCATTTGGGTCTTGGATCCAGCCATCGTTACCACAAGGCACAAGTCGTTGTGCCAAACCGAGGAGATGTGTCATGTCCAACCACATGATGTTTGATGAGCCAAGGGGACTCAGATTTCTGAAGCGACCCTGAATACATGCAAATACTCAGGTGGCTTCATTCAACAATTTCCATATAAGTACTTATAGTTTCTCAATTACTCACACCTTGCAAGTAGCTCTACTAACTATACTCTGATTAGGTGCAATTTCTATTGAGAGAGGGGTTACGAAATCCCGATATGATACCGACATATCAAAATTGATTCTCTCATTTCCTAGGAGTCGTCACAGGTGCTCCTGGCCATGGCACTGTTGATGGTTCAGGACTCTGAATATTCACAAAAATCAATCCCATATTTATACACACTGTACATAAGCATTACAATATATAGATATTTATACACATTACATAGTTCTTGAACATTTTCACTGGATTTCTGAACCATTCATCCAACCCATTCCAAGATGGCGCGTTTCAATGAGGTCTTTAGGTTTTGCAGCAGGACCCAAATTTCAAACCTCCACCATGTCTGGGAGCTCGGTAGCGAAAAAATGCCGGAAATTCTGACGAATTTCCAATTCAGAAACATTTGTTGCCTTTAAATTCTGGAATATTAGTTGGGACCCAATGGATGGTTGCATTCCATTCATCGCCGGAAGAAATTTCACAGTCTCCTGGAATCCTTTCAAACCCATCTATCCAATTCATATTAGATACATCATTAGGATCATATGAACCTTCACCAGTTCCATCATCCCACAAAGAATAACAACAAACATTTGTCTATGCTCCAGCAAAAAAACACATGATTTGCAGGCAGCACTGTGTCAGTTCCTGTCTGTTTTTGTTGTGTCCTCCAGGCAGCAAGTGGCCAGATTTTTGGATTGCCAAACCTTTTACCGTGAACCTGAACTCTCTGTGCTCTTACGTGCTTGGCTTCCTCAGAGTTGGTATTTCGTTGGAAGGTTTGAGTCCGGGATCGTTGCCTTTGTTGTTTTGGAATGACTTGGCTGCAAACGGAATTTTACTGTAAGTCAGTTTGATGATTTTGAGATTCTGTATGCTAATCTATGTTTTTTTGATATCTACTGGACTTTAATTGTATGTTTATGTAATCTACTTGTTGGTATCTACCACTTTTTTTCTAAGAATCTATCTTGAACCTTCAATACTTTATCACATACCTACATACTGACAATGTATAGATATAGTCAGGTATCCATGTATAGTAGCAAACCCTTTGCCTGACCCATCACACAGTATGTTTGTTGATGACAGACTGCCTTGTATTCTTTCTCACTCGACTCATTCACAATTCAGAGATAGTAGAAAATGCCTGTCTTTTTGCACTTATGCCCTACCAGCGTGCGTTGTTTTCTATTTCTCCATATATTATCATATATGTGTTTCTCCATTTAATCCATTTATCCCTACATTCATTTCTTCCTTGATCCATTTTTGTTTGCCTAAAAAAAGGCAGGCTGCCTCTGACCTTGGGCACCAAAGTTCTCCAAAAAATCACATGAGGCCCTTCAACATGATCAGCCCTTTGGCCGTCGTCGGTTCTTAGAGAGTTGGGGCTGCTCAAATCAACAGAGCGATCCATGGATGAGTCGTCCACTCCTGGCGAAGGGTGTAATAGGGGGGAACACCTGTTGATTGCTTTTCTTGAGAAAAATTGAAGGCTTTTTGGATATATATGTATAAAAACACATGGATTCGTGATATTTACGAACACTTAGAGGTTTGGGATTTGTGAGCTTATAGGGAATTCACCAAAGAATGGTGCCATTGATAGACGAGCCAATGGTGAATTGTTGCACGAGTGGTTTGGGAATTCTAAGGATGTCTCAAGTCTGAGTACGAATTTCTTTCATAGATACGGGAAATCCATAAATTTTCAATCCACAAAGTAAAGGCGACATTTAAATGTTGTGGTTTCGTGAAGTCTGAAAATGACCGGAGTTTTTTTTGGTGCCCATTTTTGGAATTAAAAGGAAAATCCCAGGCAAAGTGTAAACACAGGTTGTAAATGGTGATTTTGTTCTATCATCGTTACTTGAAGTATCTTTTAGTAGTTGGAGGTACACCTTTGCTATATCACTTGCGAGCGACCCGAGACCCTCAATTATCAACGCTTCGGAAGGTAACGTTAACGTGGTGGCAAGTCATGGTTTGATAGAAATGCATTTCTATCGCACTTCGTAAAAGTAACAGTTCGCCCCTAAGAAATGGTGGTTTCCAAAAGGAATCTCCGAGATTCCAAGGGGTCTATTTTCAGGCTCGAACTGTTAGTTTCAGGGAGGGTATATAAATGCATATAATTTGTTTTTTCATACCAAGAAACCCCCAAAGATGTGCAACCCAAGTTTAGCAGGATCCTTTCCAGACCTTTTCTGCCAATGCTTCCCTGTGGCTTTGATTTTCTGTTTGCCAGTCGTATGATTCGTAGGGACGTATCTCATAGCATTCCTATGCACCTGCAGGATGCAGAGATAGGACTTCGATCTTCAAACTGATGTCTTTTTTTCCCTGAATTGGGAATGATTCAAGAGACATGCCTCAACAAAAAAAGGGGGAATCCATGTCCCCTCAACATGGAGGGTATATTGAAACGACATTTTTTCATGTAGTTTTTGAGGAGAGACAGATCTCCATCCAAACATTTGCTGGAACCAAAAAAAAACCCTCCATCCCATCCAAATGGGAAAATGCGAGGCTTAGGGAGTTGCAGGAGGCGAGCTTTAGCCAACTGGCAGGCCGTGAGGGCTGGAGGGAGGGTGCAACCGAGCTGTAACTAAGCAGCCAGGGTTGGTTCCGAGTGGCCTTTTTCGGGGTTTTAAGTTACCTCCATTTGGCTGATCCGAAGGTCACTTGGAAGAAGCTGGCAGCTAATAACATCACGGTTTTTTCCATCCACTTTTGAGCTGCGAAGATATCACCAATTTCCAATCAGCACAACTGAGTCTCAGATGGTAGTTTTTTGACGAAAAAAACTGAGGGGAGGCGCCACCTTGAAGACTAGCGCAAACAAAGAAAAGTTGGCAATACTAGCTGACTGGCAAGTGATTGTTGACCATTCTTTTTTTTGAAACCGGTGTTCCGAAGGAGTTATTATGTTGGTGATTGGTTGTTTAAGTATATATAGAAGGGTTGGAGGGGCAAAAAAATCGGCAAACACGTGTCGAAATGCTTTTCGCAAACTTTTGCCTTGTTTTGTACAATTGAAAGACGATCCGCCAGGAGCAGCCCATTGCTGCCGTCTTGCAGAAGAATTGGCTTGAGTCCGGACCCAAGTGATGAAATGTAGCAGAGTTGGAACAGTAGATATGCATGTCCCTTACCCACAGAACATCTGAGATTGTTTTTTGAAGGTGAATGTCGGGTGTTGTAAGCTGCTGAGAATATCATAAGATTTCTCCCTGTTACTATTTTTCATATATCTGCATACAGTGCATATTTATATATCCATATTCCCACTTCATTTCCTTTAAACCGTCTGTAAACAATGCATATCTCACATGTTGAAACGTCAAACTCCATCATCGAAGGTTTGATCAAACTCTTTCTCGTTTGCGCGCGGTTCGATTGCGAGATGCCATTGAAGGGCAAGGTTTATCAGTGGAGGCGGATGTTTTTTTTTTGGGGGGGGGAAAGAAAATGCATGGACAAAAAATCTTGCCGGAAGGTTTTCTCGGGGAAACATGTCTGTTTTTTTTGGAAAGGCCCTGAGATCTTTTTGAAATTTATTTTGTTCAAAGACCTGAGATATTTAAGAGGATAAAGGAATTCACCAAATGATTTGTACAAGAATTTTGAAAGACTTTTAGATCTCGTTCAACCTTTGAGGAAAAAAAAGGTGGTACCATTTCATTATCATCCATTATCGTGGGGTCCAACATGTCCATGTTATCTGGAGTTCCCGTGTTCCTCCTGGATGGAGGCTGCATTTCAGAAGTATGACGTGGACAATTCAGGGCTTTTAGAACCCATGGAATTTTGCCGTGCCTTACATGTGGCTTGGTGGTTGAAAGAACTCTGTCAAACCCTATTACAAGGTTCACCATAAGAACCTTGTTACATGGGAAAATCAAACCTAAAGATTGACAGATATTGTCCCTTAGTGATGTAGGGTTTCTCCTATTTTCAGGTGATTATGACAAACCCTGTATTATCACTCTGATGGGACTGGTTGATTGGGATGTGAGTGGGAGTTCCCACCTGTTAGAAACAGGCTCCAAAGGTGTCATTCTGTGATGTTGCCGAAAGCAGGGGGTTGCAGGGTTCGCCTTTCTGAGGGCCTTTCGATAGATGCATCTTTTCTTATACACCCTAAGAACCAGGAATGTCTAAAATTATACACTGAAATTGAACATGGAACCTGATGTCTATACACTCCTGAAATTGAACATGGAACCTGATGTCATAGCTCCGAAATGAAAAAGACAATTCAGAATATCCTCTGAACCAAAGCTCCATCTTTTGGGTTCCATTTAGTAGTTTCTGGCGATGTGCATTCAGTTTCTGGGAGGGATGCTTAACAAAAACCACCTGAGAGTTTTCATAGGACACAAGGCGTTTAGTGGCTGAGGGGATCATGGTGAGTTTTTCCGCAAGTTGTGGAATCTCTGCAAGCAACCAGCCTCCAACGTGAAACATCGTATAAACACGAACAGGATAAACATAGTTATTTTCACTTGGATGAACCACATCTTGATGGATGGAAATGGATATTGTAATAATGATATCATGATATATCATGTAAATGGAGGATTTTTGAGGTACCTATGGGGGATTTAAATTGTTGTCACACGTGTCCTGAGGATTTGGGCTTCGCCTTCACTGCTGAGGAAGTCGCCAACTGGGTCACCAGCATAGTTCATCTCATGTCAAACCTAAAAGTTGGGACTAGTGACTAGACATAAAAAATCATTGGCTTCAAGCTATGTTTTCTTAGATCTTTATTGGAGGTACCATTTTTGGGGTTCTGATAGTTGTACACCATCACATGAGAATCATCAACCCTCCCTCCGTGACGAAACCAAACCCCAATCGAGGTTGAGGCGATTGATGAAAATGGTGACTACTGCGTGGATAACCAAGAGCTTCTTGTCATTTGAACGATTGAACACCTTGGCTTGGACGGGTTGCCGCCTTGTCGTTAGATTCCGTTAGATGAAAAAAATCCACCCCAGAAAAGCTAACAGGTTGAACCTAACAAAACGCCTTTTAGGAAAAGGAACAGGAAAAAACATCTATGCACAGTGGGGATCAAAAAGTCAGATTTAGGGTTTTTTGTTTTTTCCCCATTGCCTTGGATACTTGGATGAAGGTTCTTAGCCTTTGTGAAGACGCAAGTGAACAGTTTGCTGACCAGTGGAATTTCAGGCCAGGCCTGCAGGGGCCGGAGTGGCCTGGAGGTAGATGGAATTGTTCAATGACTGGTGACTGGTGAGTTTTTTTTTGTACAAAACTTCGGGATTAACTATATAACACCTTGGTTTTTTGTTGTTGTTTGTTGTTGTGTGTGCTTTTTTTTCAAAATTGATAGACCACTCTGGGATTTTTGTTGTTGGGTGAACAGTGAGCCGTGTGTGTTTTTTTGGTAACGAATCATTCTTGTCTCAGACAAGAGTTGCGCCATCTTCGGAAGCAAAAAGCTTCCCTGTCCAAAGATGATCTTGGTGGTGGTTTCAACTATGTTTTATTTTCACCCCTATTTAGGGGAAGATTCCCATTTTGACTAATATGTTTCAAAGGGGTTGGTTCAACCACCAACCAGTGATGGTACTGATGGTATGATTCGGTTTTTTAATTGTGATTTCACATCGTTGCGGGGGGTTGATTCACATCCATCTCTGAAACCATGTAGAATATATACCCTCCAGGGAATTAACATATCCCACCTTGGGAAAAGGAAAATCATCTTTCAAAATGCCATTTTTGGGGGATATGTTAGTTCCCTGCAGGGTACTACTCCTGAAAAGCTGCTTAACTTTTGACCCTTCCTGAAACTAAAATTAAATAGCCCCTTTTAATCAATGGCTGGAATATGAAAGTTCCTTTTTGGAATGACTTATCAGCAGGGACATTCTTAGTTTAGGAAGGTTACCCTGGAGGATTTTTTGGCTGAGAAACCGTTGATTCTTCCTGCCATTATATTCATGAATTACCCATTTTTTGAGCGTGAGGCGAAGTCTCCGGGGATGTGAGGGAATTCAAGGTCGACCGAAATATGATCAACTTCAACTGATCAAATTTATCCCAGATACTTGAGCGAGTCCCATACTTTCTATCGATTCTGCATTTTTTTTCGATTTTTTTTCCAATCATGGTGGCCTAACCACCAAGTATTTGGGCTCTCAACTTCAGTGCATTCAGTCCAACCGGAATACTGAACTTTGATCAATCCAGATCACTGAACTTTGATGTGCCGCGGTGAAAGGTGTTTTCCATATAGGGGATGGGAAAATCAACCCAGTAGTCCGGATTTATGTATTTATTATAGGGATTCCATATTAAAGGTGGGATTTTCCCATCTCCAATGTAAGGAGTGGATCGACCCGGCAGCCAAATGGCGTCACTGTAAGCATGTGGGTTTCTCAACAAGCATTTCTTCCTTCCACTGGATTTGGAGGGCTCACTCTTTATGGGTGTTCTTTTCAGGCTTCATCACCAATAACCATTGAATATCAGGATATCTTCAAAAATTGCTGTCACCCTGTAAGGCGTTGCCAACCAAAATATTCCAAACATGAACATGATCAATATGCTGCTGTTGGGATGATGATCACCCTACAGTATCACATTGTACTTCAAAATTTGATAAACTTCGTACATCTAACATGGATAAGGGCTCAAAATCATTGCCACCCCTGAAATTATGTCAATACTTATTAAAATGCTGGACCCCCCAAACAATTGACCCAAGTGATCTGATTGACCTCCCTCCAACTGTTTTTAAAATATACTGTAAATCTGTTGGTCCCAACCCATTTATTGCGCATGTGTGACAGAGGTTTCCGCTGTCGCAGGTCATAGCAGCCTTCCAGAGTCAATAGGGCATGCTAAGAAACCACGCGTGCACGTTGCACCCACAGTGGACATTTCCAGCCAGAAGTTTCTTGGCATTTTTTTAGGGAAGGGATGCTTTTTGAAATGTTGTTGTTAATAAGATGGATTGTGTTTGAGACGTACCGTTTGGTGTTTTGTTTTTTTTTTGAAATGATGTTTTTGATGTTTTTTTTTTGGTGGGGGTGCGAAGCTAGTGTTTGGTGACTTCTTGGTGTCACTGCATTGCTTATTCTCCCAACAGGACCAGAAGTTTCCTGCATTTATGCAGCAGATCTGTGGGGCGGGATTCCTACAAAGTCCTACGGTTGAATCTTGAAAGAACAAGAGCAGCACCAGAACCAGCAGTAGGACCAGCACCACCACCTGTCTTCATATATAAATACAACATCTATGGACATGATTGGATATACCTATTTATTTAGTTTATTTTGTCAGATGCTTTACCATGGCAGACTAATATGCCAGCTGGTTGGATAATTCTTCCAGTCTATCTGTTGATTCGAATTCTCCAAAAGATCACTCTTGACCTTGACCTTGCCATTTGGCACGTCATTTTTCAGTCGCTTCGGGGGATGCTTATGGCAAGCTACTAGATTGGATTGATCAAATGCAGTTTTGGAAGGGACTCCGAGACTCCGATTTAGATCATATTTATTCCATCTACTTTACTGTAATCAATTTATCATGTTTCACAAAATAATTCTTCTACAAACCAACTGACAAGTCGTCGCCCATCCCCACCGACCTAAGGAAGCTCTTGTAGGGGCGCCTAGAAGCAGGTCGCAGAAATTGCGTACCGGGCGAGCTGAAAGGTGGTTGAAATGATGATGATTTCAATGGCGACCCCAAGAGGTTGTCTTCTGACCAGGATGTAGATTTACTAGGTGGTGAAACTTCAAATATTTTCGGAATCTTCACCCCAATTTTTTTTGGGGGGGAAATGATCAACATTTGACTATATCCTATTTTTCTACGACGGGTTGGGAAAAAAAAACACCAACTATAGTTGAACGTGTTTTTTTTGGGGGGAGGGTTGTAGTTTTGAATAAATTCGTTTACACCGGGGGTTCCCCGAAGTTCCTCACATCCAGCTGGCGCCTAGGAAGAGACAAACGAGTGATGTCGTCACTGCGGCAGAGGCCAGTTTTCTTCGCTCAGCTGATTGGCCATGAAAAACAGTTGAAGAAATTGAACAGAATGCACCAATAACCAATAAATATCGGTATGTTAGGGTGATACCCTTCACATGTTTGAAAACCTGGGTGGTGGCAACTCAAATAATTAGTGTTTTGAATTTTCACCTCGATTTTTTTGAGGGAAGATGATTCCCAATTTGACGAGCATATTTTTCAGATGGATTGAAACCACCAACTAGAAACAGTTGAAGACAATTTAGTTGTACTGCTGTGAATTGTTCATCTAAACTTTTTGCTCACAGCTCAGGTAGAACATGAAGTGCACTTGCGAAAGGCCCAGCAAAGAAAGGCCTGTTTCTGAGATTTCTTTTCTTGGAACCAAGCTTTCTTGGGTTGAGTCCCATTTTTCTTCCGGGCTGTTTATGCCATGAAACAGCTCAAGTCCATTTAAACCAGCTGTAAAAAAGACTGATTCAAATCACTAGGAAACCACTTTTTAAGCGGCTATGTTAAACTTTGGGGGTGTAATCCTTGCCCCTCAGGATTTACCACATTCCAAGGTCTTAAGTTTGTTAGTTGTATCCTACTTTACAAAAGCAGCGGGGCCCCACCCTGATCTTTCAACCTTCAAACTGCAATAATGAATGGTGGAGAATGTGGTTGGTTAACAAATGAATTTGATAAATCATATGTATATGTATATATATCATATCATATAATAATATATAGTATGTTTCTACCTTTCTTGCCAGCCATCTACATTACATATTTTTTAGTGTTGCCTTGGCAACTTGGCCAGGCTGAAGCAGATGAAGAACGTTTAAAAGCTGAAGAAGAGGAAGGTATCGAGGTGCGATTTGGGAGCCGATGGGCCCAAACGTCACCACATGGGAGATTGCAACAAGATGGGCCCAAGGTTGTAACCAGTTATATAGTTAGGGTTGTAGCCCTACTAGTAGTGACCAAAAGTAAGCAGTTATAAGGTTGTAACCCCAGTGAAACCCAGTTGTTTATAAGGCCATTTATAAGGGTTATGTATAGCTAGAACTCAATTTATAACTAGTAGGGGCCCGTCTTGAATGGATATCAATGATATCAGTGAAAGAAGTTTGTGCGGTGGATGGGGAGTTACATGACATGGTTATGAGATCATGGAAGAAGAAGGAAGAGGTCAAGTGATATGGACCAAATCCACCGATTTTTTGTGTAGATTATCAGCCATGACAACCCGTAGCTGCTTGGTTTTAGGGTGCATTGACTTGCCATTGCATAGAATCATCAACTTCGCCACGTATCAGTGCGCCAAATGTTCACACCATCGCCATAATTCACAACTCAAATGACATTTTGGGAACTGGGTAAGTACTGTACACCAAGCAAATAGAGAAACACACACACACACATTTGCACACAAGTACTCGTACCTTCCAGGAATCATCATGACTGTATCCGATGTGTACAGGTCTTGATTGAAGAAGAATTGGGACAAAACCCAGAGAGTGGTGAAGGATGGACTGAATACAACTTCCAGGCCTTGGGATGTTGAGGGCGGAAGTTCTGTGAACATGGCTCTGTTTCATGTAAATGGTATTGCAGTCGTCAAAGCCGGTGAACCTATTTGAAGCCTGGAGATTATCTCGTGTTGGAGTAGATCAAATGTGGAATTGATCTTTTTCCCCAAGGAGAAAGCTGGATCAAACAAACATGAAAATGCATATATAGGTCCGATTCTTCAAGCATTGAATGAAATCACTGCACTTTGTATTAGCTTCTGTCTTCCGGATACAGCAAGTACCAGGAAAAACAGTTGTTGTTAGTTAATTTGAACCCCCTTCCAAAATCGAATGTCCAATTACATGACGAGAAGGTGGCGCTGTCCTTGTTTCTTTCATTTCTTTTGCAGGTAAGTTGATGTATCCAAGTAGGATGGTCATACCAAAAATCCCATAGGAACCATGGTACATTTACCAGCATCTGGTTGATTTGGATGGTAAATGTAGGTAAACATACCTCTACGGAGGCAGTTGAGCGGATCAGTGAAAGCAACAAAACAGCAATGGTGTGCAATGGTAGGGAAATATACGTACCAGTCCCATGGATCCTATGGAAATCTGGGTGGTAGTTTTAAACATTCTTTATTTTCATCCCTATTTGGGGAAGATGAACCCATTTTGACGATCATATTTTTCAAATGGGTGGTTCAACCACCAACCAGAAATTGGATACATATATGTTTTTTCTGTATTTCCACATGTAACCTTACCGGTTTCCCATGATCCCAAGGCAGCTCGTTTGCCCAAAGAGACCTATGCTTTGGGCATTGTGGAGCTCGTGCAGCTCTTGGATGGCTCACCTGGCATGGATGGTTCAGAAATCCCATTCCCAACCATCCGGGATGTATAAAACCCAACGTAAATAATGGGATTCGGATAAACTATAACGCAGGATTTCTGAGCCACCAACAGTATGATGTAGTACTGTTCATGGTATCTCCTAGCATTGTCATACACATGGCATAGACTTCCTAAATCTTCCTAATTTGTCTATACCGTATTGTGGTTGCTTAAGTTTATCTAACACATTGTCGTGGACGATGTGTTTGGCAAGGCGCGTGACAAACAAGTAGGAACCAATACAGTGAGCCATGGTGCATTCGTTCCAATTTTTGATGCAAGCCAAAATGGAAAGACATTTCCCCTAGATCAGTCTGCATGGAATGAATGTCAGCAAGCCCTTCACAATGGATCAGGGCAAGATATACAAAGTTCTGAAAACAAATTCCCCCACATTTTCAATTTCAGGTGAGCTTCGCACTTGCGCTTTTGAACCCGGGGCAAAACCATGGCTTTGAGGTACCAGAACTCTACGGTTCTTCTGGGAAGAGCTTTTGCTTGCTGGAACCTGGTGCAGGCTCAATGAAATGAATCTCGTTTGTTCCGACGAAGACACTCGAAACAAGCATGCCCCCAAGAAGCAATGGTTGTATCTTTTGATCTGCCATGTAGATTTGCATGGATTTGGAATGATTTTCATTTTGGGGGGGCTCCAAAGAAGGATCCGGGATCCCCAAGATAATTCATGAAAGAAATCCTCACTTCAACGAGACGCCAGCACTGAATTCGACATTGCAGGTCTTGTGGTAAAAGAGTTGCAATTGCGTGGCACAGCTGGAGGGCGTTTGAATTGCTTCTCTTTGACCTTGTACTCGCCTTAGCCTGCAATTTGCGCTTGATCTTCCGAAAGAACCAACAAAGATTGTGGAAGGCTTCCATTCTCCAGTGTTGTTTTGGCGTTCCATCCCAAGTCCGAGTTGTGTATGTTTTTTTGTTAGAAGTTTCTGGGAGGTGTTTAGTTTTTTTTGAAGCAAAACAAAACCATGACAGTCTTGAAACAAAATCTGGATGTTTCCAAGAATAGTAGTACCCCAGAATGGATGGTTTATAAAAAATGGAAAACCCTATTAAACATAGGATGATTTGAAGGGAAAACCCACTATTTTTGGAAACATCCAAATCTGGGTTCAGGTGGTTTCGAGTACCCAACTTGCCATTGAAAGCGGATCGCTTGATCTTTCTGGACTTCCCAAGGCGACGGGTCGGTCGTTGGGTCGTTGATGGGTCAACCATGGTTGATGGGTCTGAAATCCTGGGGAACCACCAGTTGAGGTTGGTAGGTTTATCCCATGATTTAGGTTCTGTTTACCTACATTTGCTTGTTTTCTTATGGTAAATTAGTAGGTAGATATATATACCATTATTATATACCATGTATACCAGTTGAGGTTGGTAGTTTATCCACCATTATTTACAAGGTTTTTGCACCATTCCAGGGTGGTTGGGAATGGGATTTTCAACAGAAGCAACAGGTATGAACAGATGTTTAGATAGTTGTAGTACAAGTAAAGCAAGAGGAAAACAGGAAGGGGAAGAGAGAAAAGAAGGAAAGAAGGAAAGCACAAAGGGAGGATAGAAGAAGGAATGAAACCGAAGGAAGAAAGATAACTAGAAAGTGTACTAAAGAGAAAAGGAAGAGAGAAGCACACCAAAGACAACAATATCAATGAAGAATACGTGCTAATAGTGAAAAGACAGACCAAAAGAACACAATTAACAGAAACGAAACGAACAAGACAAAACAATCAGGCAACGAAAACACTATGAAAAAATAGAGCAGAGCAGAAAAGAGAGGACGACATCAAACATCAAAACAAGCGGAGACAAAGGAAGCAAGTCACCTAGGAACAGAACAGATAATAAGCACTGTCAAAAGATACACCAAAGGCATCCAAACGCATGAAAAGAAAGAAACACAGGATACTGAGCGGGAAGAACAACAATAACACAACAAGGCCAGAACGAGAAGTAGAATCACACAGTCCAGTGGCAACACCCATCTAATTAAAATCCAAATACATGGTGCTCATCCAATATAGTGGGTGGGACCATTGGGTAACCCCCCCCCCCCGCGAAGTGTACGTTTTTTTTTGAATGTTTTTTTCATTAGTTGGGGGAATCCTATATCGTCATTTGGGGTACCACTACTTTGGATAAGCCCAACTTCCTGACTCACATGGCAGCTTCAAGATGGTTGGATATATTATTCATGATTTGCTCCAGCTTCCAGACGGTTTTGGGATGAAATTCAAATGTGATCCCAAAACTCCCGGGGCTAGAGTTGCTGAGTCCTTTCAGAATTCACAATGACTCTTCAGGCTAATGATAGGATGATATGTCTATGTTCCACCAGTCCAACGGCGGAGGCAGAGTAATGATCCTCAACAATTCGACACGCCGGAAGAGGACAATTGCTTGCTAAACTCATTTGGAGAGACTTGTGACTTATTCCAAAAGCCATCCAAAGCAGCTGCTTTGAAGAACAAACACACCAATCTTGTCGGGGCTGACAATTTAGCCCATAAAGTTAGTTCCCTCATTTTTTACGAGCTGTTGCAGCTTTTTTGCCGTGTTTTCTCATCTTTTTTCTCGCTTTTGTTGCCGTTTTCCAAAGGAGCAAAACACTGGGAAACTCTTCATCTGGAAGAATGGCATCATCGCACCGGAAGGTTGTCATGAACCACGGATCCTTTCCAAGAAGAAGCGAAGAAACCAAGTGCGGCACCGAGATGTGGATATACCATGGTTCCATTGGGGGTGAACCCTAGAATGGTGGGTTTCCCCAACAAACCCATGGGTTTTCCTACTCAAAATGATTATTTTGAGGTGTTTGGGGGGTACCATTATTTAAGGAAACACCCATTAGTCGGGAAAGGGGCTTTCAATGTAGTGGCATATAGTAAGAACCCTTAGAGTAGTTCCCCACCACGCCACCAGGCGCCTGTGTGTAATACCCAAAAAAAGGCTTACTGTACATACTTTACACACTTTACATACGTCCCGCAACCTGGGGTGGGGTGGGGGGGGGTGGGGTGGGGTGCAATGACATGCACTGTCATGCACACAATTGCACTTGCGCACATGTTGGATGCTACGCAACTGCACTTGCGCACATGTTCGATGCTACGCAATTGCATTTGCGCACATGTTGGATGCTACGCAATTGCACTTGCGCACATGTTCGATGCTACGCAATTGCACTTGCGCACATGTTGGATGCTACGCAATTGCACTTGCGCACATGTTCGATGCTACGCAATTGCACTTGCGCACATGTTGGATGCTACGCAATTGCACTTGCGCACATCCCCTAGATCCTGCCCCAAACATATTTCAGTAGCCTACTCTAAATGATTTCAAAAAACTGCAAGATAATTCTCTTGTTATCACTCAAACCTGCAAGATAATTATCTTGAAACCATACAACCCAATGTCATTACTTTGAGATTTAATCAGCATCACCGGAATTTGTCAACTTCTTCCTCATCATCTTTGTCATGATCATCATCAACATCAAAGGTGTGCTAAAAAAAGTGCGAAACGAATTAGTTTCGTCGAGCCTGGATTTTACAAAAATGAGCTATCGTCTGAGTTTTTACATCAAAATGAGCGTTTTGCTCACAGGCGCCTCATGGCGTGCTGACCATGTAGTGGCATATAGTAAGAACCCTTAGAGAGCCCCCAGGGTGGTGTTGTGTTTCGAGATTCATGGATGTTTTTTTTTGAAATTTGTTGGTGCCAGGCATCTCGAGGAACACCTGCTGCTCTGGCCACAGGAGAATGGCAACTACGTTTTTTGATTCAGGTCAGCTCATGTAGAGCCGGCGGTTTTTTTTGAATCAGAAGAAGCCTCTAAGTTTTTTTTGTGTTTCTAAAGTGAAACTGTTGAAGAACCAACAGGGATCCTACTGTAAGAAGACGTGAAACCCTGTTGCTGTTGCTGTTTCATCGTGTTTTGTCGATGCGGATGATCTTTGTGACCTGCAAGGCTCATGGAAAAGTTCCAGCCGGTCCTCCCCGGCAGGTGTCAGTGAGAGGCTTAACGATGAGATTTTGCAAAGTGGATGGCCGAATCTTCATGAAAAATGTACTGAAAGACCATTTTTTCTGATCCAATATGTTTCCCTTAAGATTTAAGATACAAATGAAACCAACCAGACCAGATTTTTGAAAAGAAGCCACTTGGAGGTTTCATTTTTGAAAAACAACACGTATACCACTTAGTAGCTTCCAAAGGGTGGTGTTTAAACCCTTCTAATATTTCGTGAAGAGAACACTCCCAGTTGAGAATACTTAGGCTGATTGCACCACAGCCTGGACATCTGCAGACCAAAACAAGTGAGCTCATAGGTATAAATATGTCAAGTAAGCCTGCAGCAATTCGTTTTTAATCTCCAAGATCATCCTACCCAAGTTTCACATATTCACCTCGAATGCTTAACTTCACTTGTACAAGGTATTACGGTATTCCTTCACTTGTGTCACACTCACTTGTTTAAGTTACCAAGTTTCAAACACAACATCGCAGCAGGTCTACAACCTTGAACCTCCTCCAAAATGGTCACTTTTTCTCGAGGCAGAAGTCGTTGAAACAGGTGCTTCACCGGATGAAGTGGCCGGTGAGACAACGGCACAAGGAGCAGCAGCCAATGTGAGGATCTTGGGGGGATGGTTGTTGGAAGATGAGATGATAATGAGCCTGGAACACCACTTTTTTTTAGAAAGTTCCGATGACAGAAGGTGTTTTGCATGGTGATTCTGGAGTCCTGTGGTTGCAACGAATTCTTGATTCTTTCGCCAGAGAAGGAGCAGTGCGTTGAAAAAAACATGATCATGTAAACCGTTTGGTGGTTTTGTTCGAGCCGGGCCTTCCTTAGGGAGATGAACATTGACACGCTAAGTTGGTTGTAGTTATAGCATGTTACTGGTATAGCCAGCAAGTGAAAGATATAAACAACACCGGCATTTGTATCATTTGTGATATTGAGGCTGCTCGCGCATTGTCGGGAGAACCTCAAGGCACGGAAATCTGGCAGAGATGACGCCAACAATATCATTGGAATATATATATGAGAGTTGAGCAAAAGGTCCATGAAAGGGGTTTCCTTTGCGTAAGCCTTTGGGTATGCAATTAACAGTCTCGGCTAAAGTTTTTTTCGAAATGGCGAAAGTAA
>DF239027.1:88550-112764 GCA_000507305.1 Breviolum minutum Mf 1.05b.01
ACATGTACCGCGAAAGAAAAACATGGAGTTCGCGAAAGTTCGGCGAAAGTAATTTTTTTTGGCGAAGATGACGTTTTCCAGATGAAAGAATTTAGAACAACCCTCATATATATATATTATACATATATTTATGAATATTGGATTCTTCGGTTCTTCGTTTTATTTACCAGGATATACCTGGTAATTATATTATAAATATTATGTACTCTGATGTGTTCACATGGTATATACCACCCAACAAGGGGCGTTTTTGTTAAAGCTACTGTTCGCACATGAATTTGCTTCCAGAGCCAGACATATGGAAAAAATGGTGTTCCTTGAAACCTGCCATGGCTGTGTTAAGACTCATGATTTTCCATGATGCTCCCCGTTTCGGCACTTTTCCATGATGCTCCCGTTTAGTTTGATCAGTTTCACCATGGAAAGCAAAGATTTTTTATCAGTTCAGTTCGGTAGATGCTTTTTGTCCAGCCTTCAAGTGGTGGAATTTTAGCGCGTTAAACAAATGTGTTGTTGGACCCTTGAAATAAGCCTAGCAATACTATGTATAGATGATAATAACTATATATAATACTACATAACTATATATATAGACTATATACTCTATAACTACATATGTACATATATATAATATAAAATATATACACATCTCAAGTCTTGTAGTTCCTTTTTGTCATCCTGTTGATTTGTAACTCCACCCATTTGCATCTAATTTGTTTTGAACCGCGAGGCAAAGTGAGTTACACAGTTCAAATCACCTGTGATGCGAACAGCGGGGTTTGGGCACTGAAAGGTGACTGGGAGTGGCATTTTGCATATACCAATCGCCTTGAGGTTGACCTTCCCCAAAATGCTGGGAGCGAAACGTATAGGAAACATGTGTTTCGTTTTTCTTCCCCACTGCCCGGTGCGAATGAATCATGGATTTTTGCATGGAATTGTTTGTTCCAAAATGGTTTGTTCAAAAAAATGCGAGATTCATTAGTCGGATTCCTTGAAATTCAGTGATCTAATTGGGGGAGATGGAGTTGGAGGAGCAACTACAGGACTAGGTCCACTAGGACTGATTTATTTTCCCCATGTTTTTTCTCCTTTATGGCTGGTCGACCAAGCCCACCCCTTAACCGTTGGTTTCCCTTAAGAAGGCATATATAATGGCATCATTAAACCCTTATGTCTAAGTGGGGTATGTTAAGCGGGGGGGTAGGTTGACCAGCCATGATATTTGCGAACTGGGAATTCTATATTTCTTGGAACATGGTCCGAACTCAGGCCCTTCGTGTCCGTCCTGCCCGAGGGAATCGTTTAGCCAGTGGGGGATCAGGCCATTTGGTTTGCCTCAGCGGTCAGTGGCAGTGACATTTGAGCAATGAAAAAAGGGCCCCTGGTTGTTCCTCGAGGTACATAGGGGATGAAAAACTACCCAGTTATTTAGGGATTATTTCATAAACTATTTTAAGGATCCCTATAAAAGAAGAACAGGATTCCATGGAAAGTAAGGCCGTTTTTTTTTCGTGGCTCATTTGGGAAAAGCTTCCTAAAATGTTGCTCTAGCTGTTTAACCCCTCAAGGAGCCCATTAAAAGGGCATATACCCAATAAATACCCTATGGTGTATATGGGGTTGATCATTAAGGGGCCCCCATCCCAAGGGGCCCCCACAATTTTAAGTATGATTGGTGAATGCTGATAGAGATGTCTGTGTCGTTATCAACACCTGGCCAAGCCTTGTGGCTCCTGTGATAGATATATATTTTGTTTGATTGTATTTTTGTTGTATTACAGATTATTATAGTTAGATCATGTCTATCATGGTTGAAACTCATGTTGTATACCTATCAATGATGTAAATAATGAGATCTATGATCTATTACAATTCTCCTCTACCAAGAAAGGGTTTTGGGGTTTTATAATCTTTTCTATATCCGTTGCTTCAGAAATCTGCATTGGAATTTAGACTATTTTGCAGATATGGAAGTAAAAAGAGGTAGAATATAGGTCCCAACACCAAACGGATTTCTGGATGGTCATGGACGGTCCTTTTTTCTGACCTGCCAAGGGTACAAGATTTTGG
The DNA here is from genome assembly GCA_000507305.1 of Breviolum minutum Mf 1.05b.01. Lineage (NCBI taxonomy): Eukaryota > Dinophyceae > Suessiales > Symbiodiniaceae > Breviolum > Breviolum minutum. The sequence goes on from DF239027.1 coordinate 90,624, forward strand.
TCTCCCGATCTCAATTTCAGGTGTTTTTTCAAAATGAATATCTTGGGAATGGTGCTCCCCTGGGACCACCAGGAAACTTTCATTTTTGGCTTGCGGAATTCCAAACCTTGCAACAAGCCAACTATTTGAAATTACCGCATTATTTTCAGACCATGATTCGTCCATTTTCCTCAGTTTTTTTCGTTACTTTTTCTTTTTCCCAGAATAGCAATCCTTCGGTTTTCCACCCCAAAAAAAACATGTCCACGAATCCCCCGGTGTTTTTCAGGTGAAGAGATTTTCACGGTGATTGCTCGCCGGAATCTCTGGAAGCCGTTGGTTCAAACGGACGGGGTGTTTGATTCGTGTAGTTTAAGGGGATGTTAAGGGAATGCCAACCCTTATGGCATTTTGTTTTGGAGAGTTTATGGTTTAATTCAGGTTGGTGAGATGTTCAAATTCATGGAAATTCACCGCAGCTAAGATGATGTATTTGGTTTTTTCTTCATAGTTCCTGATCGGAAGTGAGTCTTTACTGTATTTCTTTTAAAGTGTACCACCCCCGAAAACCAACGGCTGGAACCTTAAAATAACCCCCGAAAGGAAAAAAGAGCAACATCGACCTACTGTAAATTACCACTTTTTGTGTTCCCAGCCGTTAGTTTCCCGTTTTTTTTTTAAGTGCTTCGTTTCAAGCTACCCGTGGGTAACCACCAGGGCCTCGTGTTTCGGCATCCAAATTCCCTCAGGTTTGACGGAGGAACGTCGGCGTTTGATCAAGGACGAAATGGGTGGTAGAGAAGGTCCGGACTCCTCGATCTTCCCAGGGTTGGCCCCTGAGGGATTCCCAGGGGGACGAGTTGTGACTGGGGGTGGTATTTTTTACCTACATTTGATCCCAGAAAGATATATAAAAATCAGACGTTCATGTACTGTAGGTAAATATACCGTTCGTCCCATGGATCCGTCATGGGTATGGGGAATTCCAGCTGTTATTTTGTTGTTGACCCACTGCAGACTGTTTGTTTGCATGTGTTTTTTTGCTGTTTGGTGTTGGTGTGCCATTTTTTCGGGGCGACCTTTTTTGTTGGGGGGAATTTTGTAAGACTTTGAGTGGAGGTGTCTATGTAATGTAAGTTGGATACTCTTTTAGAGAGGACTCTAGATTTATATAGAATGGAACGGCCCAAGATGATACCTTCACATCCAACAATTTCGCTGGATCGAAAAAACCTATGAAAAGTATTGTCCGAAACTTGTATTGATGTAAGAAGCCATTTCTGATGCAACATCGCGAACACCGGTGTGCAGGACATTCCCCGCACAATTCCTGATCAATTCAGGTCAATAAAGGTCATCATATATTTCACCAGTGCAACCCAACTTCACTCACCTTTCTGTGGATATGACGTGAGATTTCCCCGGTGCATCTCAGACAACCACAAAGACGTGGTACAAAAAACGTATCGAACGTGCATTGTTTTTGTCCTTTGTTGAGGTGATACTGACTTCCTCTCCAAACGTCTATGGAAGAAGCATCTGAAATCCTTGGTCAGGACCTTAAGAGAAGAGAAGTTGAAACGAATATGTCGGTATACAGGCAGCAGTGTAGTCTTATTATTATGTCTGTACATTTGATGAAATTTCGATATGATCACTATTTGCACCAGTTACCAGTTAGTACGTGCCATCTCCACAGCTTGGTCAAGGGTCATCAAGAAATTCAAAAAATACATGCTTTGGCCATTCCAAAACATGTCCGGCAAATCTACCTTGATCAACAAAGGAGTTTGCTGAACACATCTTTTGGTCGCCTTAGAAACTCTCATTTTTTTCAACGGATCTATATACATATATATGATGGATACTTTGCCCCAGGAGTTGACTTTGTTTGTTTTTTTGATTGCGAGTTTCACAAGGAACAACCACCGATTTTTGAGTCAATCCAATCCCGCCACTGAGGTGAGTGGTTTGGGAAGATCCTTTGAAGCTCTGGGATTTCCAGGTGGCAAACGACACTTCAAGGTGCGGAGCGGAGCCGCCAGCGAATGTCCGAAAATGGTGTGGAGGTGGAAGGTTGTTTTTTTGTTTTTGTATGTTCGATGATTCGCAGCATTAAAGATAATCAGATTGATTCACCAAAATATGTAACAAACACCTACACACAGGTGAATCAATGAAGTTTTTGTTCTTTTTGTTGTAAAAGAAAACTTGGTTTGATTCAGATCCTTCATTGTTTCCCAAATGGTCAGGTGATCCTGTTTTTGATCCAGAAATTTGGATCAGCCCTTGAGATCCAGCAAATTTGTCAAGAGAAAATCAGTCTTTATTGCTATGGTGTCATGAGGGCAGATTTAGTTGAAATTGGATTGTAGCGACAGGCCTGCTTTGGCCTGGCCTATAATTGTTCTCTTTTTTGTGCTTCGTTTGAGGGGCAATAAGATCAAGCACATGCCCTCATTTTTGGGGATTTCTTAAAGTCCTTCTTGTTGGTTTCAATTCGAATTGTTTATGTACGTCTTGAAACCCCACACCCACCCACTAACAATGAAATTATAATCTGTTGTTTTTTATGAAGGGCCCCCTATAAACCTTCACTTTCCACTGTTAGTGGGCCGGGGATACCCCCAAACTATACCTACCGTGTCCCAAATCATTTTGTCAAGTTGCCTCATTTCTCTGTTTGTCAAGTCCAAAGGAAAGATATTACCTTGGAAATGGCCCCCGGTAACCTGTAACAGCGGAAAGTGAAGATGAACATAGGAATCCTGGAATCCCTAAACATGTAATAATCCTGGTGGGTTTTCACAGAAAAAAGGGAGGGGGGCCATATCAAATGCTTACCCTTTAACAATCATGTTTGCTACATGTCACACAGGTCCACTCTCTTTGTTTTACCCTTACAAGGCGGGAGGACCCTACCAGTTATGGGTTTCACTTGGGTGATTTCACCCGGGCCCCTACTTATAGCTGCCCACCTTGTGCGGAGGCAACGTTGACTCGCAAACTTCGTGAAACTGGAGATGAAGCTATTGTGACTTGACTCAAAGAAGAGATTGTAGGTGAAGTGCCAAAGAATGCTATGTGGTGGTTCAAAGATTTTTTGTTTCACCCCTACCTGCGGAGATGATCCAATTTGACTGATATTTTTCAGATGGGTTGAAACCACTGTGTTGAAACCACCAACTAGAATGGCATTTAATACGTGAGGTGGCCATGGCCGGATTCTTCCAGGATGGCACCCGGAAACATCCCAAAGGTCTATGCCATAGAAGCATATTCAACGATTGAAAGATGGGAAAACTTGTTGAATATAGTATAGTCGAGAGTGACCTTCAGACATCATTGTTTGGTGATTTCGAGTAGTTTTTGGTTTGTTTTTCGTTAAAAAGTCCAGAAACATCATGAAATCACATTTACAAGAATCAAGCTGATTCAGATATGTTTCTTTCAAAAAGTGACTTAAACATCACCACATAACAATCTTGCAATCCCCATTGCATCCATATCATGGTTATGTTTACCTACATTTACCGTTGATTTTTATGATAAATGTAGGTAAATATACCATGACATGGATCCACGATGCGGCTTCTCTTAGGTTGCAGTGAGGCAGACAGAGGATGCAGCAGCTGCAATTGCCGATCAACTTCGGTCCACGGGTGTCGGCAGCTGAGAAGTGATACATCGAAAAACCCGCAACAAACAGCAAAAAAAACCTACAAAATAATTATCATGAAGGCTATGTGATACAAGATGCTAACATCATCTAATATATCCCTAATGTACCATTGAATGGCTTGTTACGTTGAAATCAAATCAACATGAAAACATTCCTAAAATGAAATGATTATTATATGATTTTGGCATCTTTTCAACTTTTCAACTTGAAACAAGAGGTACTATCAACCTTCCAAGCGAAAACCCGGCCAGAAGTCTGCTTCAAGGCCTTGGAACAAGAACCGGAAGCAATGGAAGATCGAAGTTTTGCGGGCGTGTCGGGCACCCCAAAAGTATCCCAACAAACTGTTTAGATAAAGATCTGTGCCGAAGAGTCAGGGCAGGTTTGTGGAGGGCTTGTTTCTGTTTGCGGGGTGCTTTTTTTGTGTTGTTGTTGTTGTTGTTGTTGCTGCTGTTGTTGTTGTTGTTGTTGTTGTTGTTGTTCTTCTCTTGGAGTCGGCGTGTGAGTGTTGGTGGGGCTGGGGGATGTAGAGTTTAGGCGCGACGGCATATTAAGCCGGAGTAATTTTTTTTAGCCGTTATTGTCACTGGCAAAGGGACTTATTTCACTGGATGGTAGACCTAGAGAGCCTGAAGCATCCAAGTTCATAGAGACAAAGACCTCCACTAGGAAAGCTGGTCTAGACTTGCAAGACTTTGGGCAAATGTCACGATACTTAAACTTTTCAAAATCGGCCTCTTGAAGTAAAATGAGCTTTTCGGATTGGGGAAGCCTCTCGAAATTTGTCCTTATATTCAACTTGGTCGCTTGGACATAATGTGAATATCTATAAACAATCACATTTAGACAACTGATACAACCCATGTGAATCCTGCCTGAGTGTGTATGTATCTAAATTTGATGATTACAGTTACGAGTTGCGACAGAATATATAATCTTATTGAATCCTATATATGACATATGATGATTATATAATGATAACAATATAAGCATCATTATATCATCCCTAGGGATCCAATCACCTTCTGAGAATGGTAATGGAACCTAAAAACCATGCTGAGGAGGTGATTAGACACCCCAATCATCATCTGAGAACATGACTGGATGCCAAGGGCATATCACATTTACAACACAACTCCTAAAACACGTCTTCGATGTGTTGCACAGAACAGGCCGAAACTCTTCGATGTGGTGAGCCTAAGCCCTGATGCTGGTGACACTTGGGGACCCTTGCGGAATGGAGCCCGGGAATCCCAACGTTGGGAAGCGCCACCTTGGCATTGGGAGATGGGTCCTCAAATGGTTGGGATTTCCCGGTGAGTTTTTTTGGAAGGGAAAATCCTGGTGGGATTTCACCATCCATCCTCCACGGCCACGGCTTCTGTCTGACACCCCGGCACCCAGGCCACAGGTGAGATTGGCACCATTGACAACTACGGTGCGGCCGTTGCCGGGCGGCGCAATGCAGTGGGAATCTTTAGTAAAAACGCAATGTTCCTGGTAGTGACTGTAACTGGGCGGGTGAGCATTCCATGGTGTTCGTTAAATGTAGAATATGACATCATGATGTCATAATTTCATGCTTTGTTGCCGCATGAGTGGTTTCAAACAAATGTTGGCAAGGAATGGAACGATTGAGGTAGCCTTTGGGGCGACGTGGTTGTACCGTTATGCACTAAAAAACCTACTTCATATCATTAGTAATTTGCAATACCCCTATCACTATCCGATATTACCAACTCGCATGACATAAATCACAATATAATATGTGCCAGTGTACCACTATCAAATACTATCAACCTTGCCTGTTGAATGGTTGCACTATTGACTTTGTTGGTGGACCTTTGAATATGGTGAACTCAGGAGAAAATGCCTTTTTCGTCCATAGATATGTATCATGAATATAATGCAGTACAATATGCACCCTGAAAGTCCAATCACTATTTTTTCAGATGTTGTTTTACAGTTGCGAATCAGCACGTGTTAAGTACTGATTATTGTGAATCCAACAAGAGGCACGAACTTTATTGAAGCAATTCGGCTTCCACTGATATCACTTGGGTGAAAACACAGATTGAATGCACACCTTTAGCTTATGTCCAGACTTAACCCAAAATGCTTGACCCGAAAATGGATGGCTTGGCATATATTTCCAAAAACTTACTAAAATGGTTGACATCAGTAGATTTGACATCAGTTGATTAATTCCGGGAAACTTACCATTTTGGGTAAAGTTCCATTAGTAAACTTTGAGTACATTCATCCATTAGGTGACCCGTATATTGACCTTTGCTTCAGATTTGTGGTTCCTTTGGTATTTCCAATTCTGAGTCATTTGACTATAGTAGGAAGGGTGATTTAAACACATCGCAATTCATTCATTGCTGGAGGATATTCACCAAAACTGAATTTGGAGGGAGAGATATTGCGCATCAACAAAAGCATTCACCAAAAATATATAGAAATATCACGTTGCAAGTCATCTCTTTGCAGAAGAATGCAACGTGCGTTTGGGTAGGTGAAGCTTTAGTGTATATTCCAAGTCGGACGGAGGCAGAGATGGATGGGTGTTGTCCGAGATGTTTTTATGACAAGGGTTGCGTCTTCTTTTTTCTTGACCTTTTTGGGGACGTAAGGAAAAGGGATTTGCTTCAGGAATTCGTACTATAAGTTATGTGAATTTGTTTATACTGATTATCATTGGGGAAGGATAAGAAGCAAATCGACTCTCCTTGGCAAATACATGGCAAATACCAGCACTTTACTCTTCTTGTTGATTAGACATCAACCTATTCATCCACCATCTTGGCACCTCCAACAGCTTTCGAAACATTTATTGAGCGAAACCGTTCAACTGGTTCTTTAGGGTATATAGGGGATGAAAAACTATACCCAATTGTATGGGGATTATTTTAAACCATTATAATTACAAGGATCCCGTCATTAAACAATCAGTATATTTTTTTCGTGGCTCATTTGCAATTGGATTCATAGAACTTTCAACAAAAGTACCATGGTTTGAAGCAGTGTTTTTTTTTTACCCCTTCTGGAGATACACCCAGTTTCCACTGAACCACAATTATCTAGGTGGTGGTTTCCAAATATTTTGTATTTTCACACCGATCCTCGGGGAAGATTCTCACTTTGACGATCATATTTTTCAATCAGGTTGGTTGAAACCACCAACTTTCCGTTATGGGAGGAAGGGTTTTCCGGATGTTTTCTTTACCCACATGTAACTGGCCTTTTCGGAGTTCGCTATTGAGCAGGTCCAGAATGTGCATTGGTACAGTTTTCGCGACATCGTCTTGGCAACCAAAGGCGGCAAAGAGGCACGGTTCCCTTGGCAACATGATGCAACATGCTATGATCTTACTTAGAATATTGAATCTAAACATCTACAAAAATATAGTATTTGTGCATATTATTTTGTTGAAATGATTTTGTCCCATTGTATTCATACATTCATATATTTATGTTTGATAAGGTGCATTTTGAATACCATGGAGATATTGAACATGTGTTCCGTTTTCATCCACCTTCTTTATTTGAATGAAGTTCCATGTATGGCACAGCAGAAAGCTTTGCATTTTCCTTCCAGAGGTTTATCGGATGGAAGGACAGAGAAACGAACCTAGCTTCGTGATATTTCTGCTTTAATGTTTAAAGCAACGTCTTCGTTTGTAGTCTGGAACGGTTTACTTTCTGTTTGTTTGAGATCGTATTGCGATGGCGCTTCTTTTTAATCATTTTTTTTTAAATCATATTGATATACCACTCTTCTTCGCTCTTACTTTCAGACTTTTTGAAGCTGGTTTGAAACACGTGTGTGTTCTGCTTTTTCTGTGGGTTCCCTTGCGCTTCTGTAATTAGGTCTTTCTGTTGACTTGTTCGACCTGACCGGAATGGATATTTGTACATGTTTTAGCCTGTCTGGTGGCTATTGCGACTTAACTACGAATGAGTATGTGAGTAGTTTCACCCGTCTGGTGGCCTCTTTTTTGAGTTTGTAACAGTAACATATATGACATGTCTTTTCTTTTTAAAAAAAATCTACAGACTTTAGAGACTACCCTCCCCAAAACTAACAAAACTCGCCCCGAAAAAAATAGAACCAATTTCAAAAGGAAAATATCCATCTTTCCAACCATTAATTTGCAGGTGCTTTGGCAGGGAAGGTACTACCCTTTCCCCGTTTTCTGCAACCAGAAATCCTTCTCCAACTTCACCAGGTTGCAGCAATGACTTTGGAGGCAAAACTTCAGTGGGGAGTGAGTTGTTTTTTTTTCTCTCTTTTTTTTTGGGGGTGTGGAAAAACAGATGTTTTGGTTAACTATATCCATACGCTAAAAGGAAATTGGACATAATATTAGATGTAGTTCATTTAGCCAATCAGAATTGAGCGAAATGTAGGTAGATTCACCACATGTACCATGTGTACTTGGAGCACATCACATATGATTCGTAATGACCCACTCACAATCCTTTGCAGTGACCAGGATCATCTCACCTTTTCTTGTTGCCTTTTCCGATTCGTTGCTTTCTCTTCACTTTGCACCAGCAGAGAGAGAGATCAGCAAAGCATCAAGACAATCAGGATTGCAGGAGTATCTATTGGGATATGAACCCCCTCACAGGATGCCTTTCACCACCCATGATTGTTACATTTTTGGTTCTAGGAGTTCCAATAAACCTTCATTTTGGGAGTTCCTGGGAAGGGTTTCACATCACACATTATACACCGTAGTGAATGGCGCAACTCCCCAAAGGTGGCTTAGTAAGGGGCCATGATAAACCAATACATGGGAGTTGTGATGGATAGTCTTCAACACGTACAGGAGTGGCAGCAGATGCCGTCTGTCCGTCGGATCCTTTGATGCTGATCCTGTGATGAAAGAACGCTGAAAGTTCTTAGGATATCTTCCATCAACAGTATATTTTGGGTTCAAACACGGTTAGGTTTTTGGTGGCTGATGCGCTCAGGGGGAATCAGTCCAGACATTGTAGGATTCTTGTCGGCTTGTCTTCCACTTCACTATTAAGTGTGTGATGTATCATGATGTGTATTCATGAGTTTCGGTGGTTTTTTGCCACTGGCATATCCTGATGGTCACACAACCCTAGTTCCGCCGAATCATTTCAAGCAACCACTAGAGCAGGACCACCATTCTCTTAGGAAAGCTTCCCTTCCTTACTTCCCATGGTTACATGAGCAATGAAACAAAAAACATCTGGTTGTTTAGGGTATGTATATATATACATATAGAGGGGACTATAATCTTACCCAGTTTTATGGGGATTATCATGATTATCATGAACCATTATCAGGATCCTGTCATTAAACAACCAGTTGCATAAGGTTTTTTTCATGGCTCAAATGGAGTCTTTGGAGTCCCAACCTGAGATCTTCCTGAGGTGCCAACTATGTGTCCTTGGAGCCGTTGGGGGACTTAGGCCCTTCCGAATTGCTTACAGAAAAGAGATGATGATGATGATGATGATGATGATGATGATGATGATGATGATGATGATGATGATGATGATGATGATGATGAGACTGATGATGATGATGATGATGATGATGATGATGATGATGATGATGATGATGAGACAAGGTGACATACAAAAATGCAAGGTAACGCAGTCTAAGAACTGTTTAACGCCTTCACAATTCTCTATCGAAAAAGTGACTTTCTGGAGTGCTTCTGTCTTCCCTGGTCCGTTTCCGTGGTTTTCAGCGCTCAACTACCCCGAACGCAGCCTCTCAAAACAGATGGCTGACAAAGATTGGTTGAAAAAATGCGTAGTTAGTTACCTGCAAAAAATCTAAAGCCTTTTTCAGGGGACCATCTTTATTTTTTAATAAGAAAAACGATGAAACAACATCTAGATCTTAAACCAACCAACGAACCAAACCAAACCAACCAAACCAAACCAACCAAAAAATGCCAGCCAAAAATTACCAAACCAAACCAAACCAAAAAATGCCAGCCCCAAATGCCCAGCAAATGCCCCCCCCAACTCACATCCTGGCTGCCAAGTCCCCCGAGGCCTGGACCTCCTCCAAGTCCCATTCGACCTGGAAATCAGTGGGCTGCCAGAGGTCGTCACTTGTCGAATCGGAATCCGTCGGTCCGCATCCGGGAGCGGAAAGGAGCTGGGGTTGGGTTTCCCACATTATTATGGCAAGAATCTTCTAATCCACATATTGGGGGTGGTTAATTATAAGGCGGTTCCAAATAAGACCTCAGACTTTTTTCATTTTTCAAGAGATTTTTAGTTGAATCAACCGGTCAACGGTTGATTTGGTCAACAAGATATTTGGCCAATCCATCGTTATCCTTGTTTAAGTTATATGTTTGGCCAAACTGCCAATATGGGTTGGTCAAAATTTGATTCCGATGTCGAAAGGTCAGGGGGGAAATCCATCAAGGCGCCTTGACATTTTGGTGAACCCGGAGGTTTATGGGGGAGGTTTAGGGGATGTGACGAAAACCTCGAAACATTTTCAATTGGGGCTTTTTTCAAGTACTTCAAAGATGTTCTTAAAGCAGGAATTTCATGGAATTTCCATAATTTCAGATGGTCGAACTTCGATATCCCCTCCAAACCGTTGGAGTTACAAACCAACTCTTAGTTGGAAGCTTTTTCTGGTTCCTAAAAGATTTACAGATGTCTAAGAGAACCCCAACATACCCCTGGAGCATACCCCAGGCATCCCCAAACCCTCAACTTGAAAGGAATTCCTTCATAAACAGGTGGTTGAAGGTCTGGGGTATGTTCCAGGGGTATGTTGGAAAATTCTTTGAAGATGTTCAAGGTCCAAGCCAACGATTTTCTTTTTTTTCCAAGCCAAACAAATTTGGGGATCAACGGGACTCGTTGGGAGTCTCATGTCTTCACCGCTATGTTCGTTGGATCCGACCTTGGGGACCTGCCTAGGGATCTCCTTAGTAAGGTCTTGATGCCCGGAATTTGCAATTGGACTTGGAGGGTGAAGGCGGGCTCATCCAAAATGGGTTGGACTTGATGGGTGGTTTCGAAGTCAACCAGTGAAATCAAGTTGAAATAATTTGTGATCTATGAAAGTGATGATTCATAAGATGAAAGAAATCCATAGTTTGTGATCCTTCAGAAAAGGATCCATAAGACAAGTGATGCTAGAAAGAAAGTCTTTTTTTGATTTTTGAAACAATTTGCGAAGCATTGCTTGAGGAGATCAGACTTGCAGAGTTGTGAAACAACAATTCTTCCGAAGATCAGAGGACAAAACGAAGTCCAAAAGTGATTCTTGCCAAATTGTGGCACCAGTTGAGGGAAAGGTAGGTAGTTGAAATCTACCATTTTTTTTCGACGGGTTTTAGCACCATCCAACCGTTGGTTGGGGATGGGATTTTCAGCCATCAACAGTCTCTGTTTCTGGAAATTGAACCAATAAGTCTAAGCCTCAGAACTTGGATCTGAAGCTTCCTTTCCAGTTCGGGGGTCAGGTGGTCGATCTGTGGCCTACGCAGATGCAAGCTTGGTGATTGAGGAGGGCCAGGTGCCGAGAAATCCCAAAGGACCAACCTGTCCACCGAAACCCAAGGTTGGTCCCTTTTAGAGAGGATTCCCGGAACAAGTGATCGGAGAGGATTCCCCAAGTAACTTATAGTTTGGTGTATTATGATACTATATATAGTAGTATGATGTTTTTTGAGACGGGGATGTACCAACATGGACTGTATAGCAGCTTGCTTACATGGCCCACATATCTATTTTCGCCTCAGTCAGCGCAGGGGTTGAATCATCATCCATGAAGCTTGACAACTTGTGGACCGATGTGGACCTGGTACCATAGGTACCGTATATACCATCTCTTTGGTATCAGGAACATGAACATCAGCCTTTGACCCTGATCCTAGTATGGAGCGATTGGTTGCTTGTGGCGTATTTATTGTGGTTAAGTTTCTATCCTTGCTGCATCCAAATATTTGCAAAAACACCATGATCTCGCATAAATTAAAGATATCCAGAATCCACATCCTCATCCTACTGATGTTACTTACCACATCCTTAGGATGCTTTTGCTGCTGCTCCCACCATCCCCACCATCACGCAGGTGCCAGAACTCCAAGGCACTTGGCGTGCTGAAGATGGATCTCATGGAACCTTCGAGGGATTGAAGGTGCCATCATCGGTGGCGGGAAATGCTTGGAAGCGTGTAGCGGTTGGTTTTTTTCCCATGGAATTCCTACAGGGTTTAAGTGGTTAAACCGCATCCTTTCGGTGGCGATTGGTTGGATTTCAGGACTAGCCATTGTTACCGTATCAAGGGTAGACCCTGGTCATCCAGGGATGTTTTGTTCTGAGTGAATCAGTGGAAGGTTGGGTTCACAGCGATGGTTCAATGGAAACTGAGGAGACCTTGTTGGAATGTTGGGCCATATCATCATCAAATTCTCGGTGAGCTGACTGTTTATCATCGCAGGTGTGTCGAGAGTCACGCATGGGTGGCGTTTGGCGTTTCGAGATTCAGGCGCATTCGGAAATGGCAGCTGTCCGAACGGCGCATGCAAGCATGATCATCATCATCATCATCAACATCATCAACATCATCATCAACAACATCATCAACTTCATCATCAACAATATCAACATCATTGACATCATCATCATCATCATCATCAGAAGAAGATCACCCTTTGAAGCTATCAAATCTACCTGTCTTGTCCACATATTGTTTATAATTATTTGTTGTGTGTGACAGATGGTGATATGTGGTGATCACACTCCCCCCCCCATCGCAAAAAACAAACGATGAGAGCACTCTCCCAAATTTTTACGAACCAAAACTAACTTAAGTCTTATATACCCATAGGATCCATGTCTTGTTATATATATATATACCCGTGTTTAACCATGAACATCCGCCATTCATGTAGGTAGATATACCATTCATCCTATGGATCCGCCATTCGGATAGACAAAACCAGGCCGGTGGAGATCCAATTGAGCATGCCTGGAATGCTTGGCTCACTGCGCATCCGGTGCGGGCCACCCCATCCCGTTGAACACGTTCCGTTAGTTGATGTGCATCAACTTGGTGGGACTCTGATGTTTGGAAAGAATTGTTTCATGAAATTTGTTTAAAGGGGAAGCCAATAAGAAAGCAAAACATGTACAACAACAGGGTAACTTTAACTTTTTGAAAAAAAAACCACTCTACAAAATTGGGGAAGATTTCTCCATGTGACATGAGATGCGACTGGGTTGCTTTAAATAACCTCCAGATGGTTAGTCCATGTTGTGGCGGCTGATTGATGTTGTAACAATGGACAGTTAAACTAGACGGAGAAATTCAATCGAAAGGATACGGGCGGATATGAATCACGCAGTCACGATTCCTCCTCACATGCTGATTTTTTTCCCATATGATATAATGTGGAGGTCGAGGAATGCAATGAAAGGAACAAAACATTCTCCAGCATCATTTTCGGATTTCCAGGGTGTGCAAGAAGAGCTTGGAGATTCAAAGTGTATTTGATGTGTTTTCCGCTTCTAGTTTTTTTTTCAACCAGCCTGCTTCTGTAAAGACAACCACGGTGCAGAACAGGTTTATTCAATGGGAACCTTGTCTCATCTACTCCAACATCATTACCCTCTGAAAAACCAACATAGCGCCTGTCAGGAAGCCTGTCAAAGGGAAACTCCAACCACAGTCTTTCAGGTTCTATGTACGGTACTTTCAGGGAGGGTATATCATTATCATCATCATGATCATCATAATGATAATAATGATAATCATCATCATCATCATCATCATCATCCTCATCATCATTTTCTTCTTTAACAACATCATGTAAAAAGTATCATCATCCTCATCAAACAATTATCATTGCGACTGTGAGTTGGCTGTGAGTTTCCTTCGCCACCGCAGGCAGAGAGTAGTAGTGAAGGTGATGCACGAGCATCACACCTCTTAAGGATCACAGGAGCAGCTTTGGCTACGCCCTCAGACCTGTGTTTTGTTGGGGTGCATTCGCAGACGCAAATATGCGGAAAATGAGGGAAATGACCAAAAGCCTAGTTGAATCTAATTATTTGATTGACTCTATATTGGAGATTTTGGTATCTTATACTACCCAGTGGGAAATTTAAGAAACCTTGAGAAGATCATGCAATCTGATTATCCCATGTTTTCACGGAATTTTATCAAAGCATGAATTCAGGATCCTTTTTTGCCAAAGCATCGGATTTCGTGGTTGTCAACAAGGAGCTTCTGTTTTCCACTGATCCAATTGGAGAATCAGGAGGAGAGAATCAGGATCACCTCATGTTAAGCCTTTAGCATTGTCAAACTGTTTTATGCCCCTTGGCGTCGCCAATTTTCCCGCGGGTTTCGAATCTTTGAAGAAACGAGGCGGGACCTTTCCTGAGTGAGAAAGAAACCGTGAAGCATCTCAGAAATTTGAGTCGTTCAAAACCGTTGGGGTTTTCGACTTCAAGGTTGGCAAACGTCACCCATCCTAGCATGGGATGATCTCCTGAATCCTTGGTGAATTCACGAAGCATGCGATGGTTGAGCCATGGGTTTCTCCTTCCTGCGAAGGCCTAAAAAAAACATGAACACTTCATGTTGAATGATTTTTGGTCCTAGTCATCCAACAAAAGCTGGCTGGAAATCACAGCTGTCAGTTTTTTCCAGTACAAACAACAGACATTCTTATGTTAGATTCTTCAACAATAGTAGTGAATTTTCAGCCATTTTGTTCACTGTCGGGTAAGTGTCTGAATTGGAGCTGTTTCTTGAGGTGGAATGCCATCCAACGATCATGGGCGAGTTCAATTCCCTCACCAGGCGTTTCCAGCGGGTGAGTTTTTTCCGTTCGCCTAACCCTGAAAATCAACAGGCTCCAAACTCTTGGATATGTGGATGTCTCCAATCCATGTGTGGATGTTTGTTTCTTTAGTGGGGTGGGTGAAATTAGATTTGCAGGGGGTTATATATGTATATCTTCCTTATAGCTCGAACGCTGAATCAGAAAAGAAGCCTGGGAAAGAAGCTACCTGTAAGTTCTCGAACATTTTAGTTGAGGCTAAAAATGATGTGGCTCTGGCTGTCACTGGAATTGTGGCTACAGCATTTGTAGCAGTTATGATACAGAGTTCGCAGACCACAGAAAACATCTAGTTTCTTTGACATCCCTCAAGATTTGACCTGCATATGAAATCCCGCAGCTTCGGTGGTGGTGGTTTTTGATGGGATGTTCTTGGTGTTTTTGTTGACACCAATTTTTTTTGGGGGTGATCTTGTGATGAAACATTTTTGACCCCGGTGCATCCGCAACGTTTGGCCTAAACATTCCACCCTGATACATCGGGTAATCCACCAAGGTCCTTGCATGTGGACATGTCCAGCGAAGGCGAGGTTGGGAAATTTGGCATGGTGACTCTTGTGGATTGAAGCAACATGTTGGTTGGGTTATATAAGGGGATTATACTACCCAGTTATATCGGGATTACAAGAAACCATTATAAGGACCCCTATTAACCAACCAGTATAATGAAAAGTAATAAGGTTTCTCTTTTTTGTGGCTCATCTAGGTTGGTTTCAAGCATTTTTTATTTTCACCTCTATTTTGGGAAGATTCCAATTTTGACTAATGTTTTTATATATTTTTCAAATTGGGTTGAAACCACCAACTAGTCATCCCATGTGTTCTTGGAAAACAGCTTGGGGTGTTCCAGTGCCCAGTAACACCAGTAGGAGATCCTTATCATCCTATTTATCTTTACTTTCCACTGACATCCTAGTGATCATCCTAAGAGATTCGCCAAATTTTGCTAGCTCCAACGACAGCAACAGAGCTGAAGTCACGTCCGTGGTGACATTTTTTTGTATGGCCTGCGGCTTGCCGCAGAACTACCGAGATGTTTCTGGGTATTTAAGGAATGACACAGAACATTGAACACCACAGGTTTGAAACCGTTGGCAAAATCACGGTCGACCCCCCAAGTCGACTAAAAGTGGACACCAAAACCAGGCCGCTCTCATCTTTATGTAGAGAAATCCTTGATTTTTTCAGGGAAATCTGATTAGGTTGGATAAGAAATAATTATCAGCCATTCATCCAGATTGGAATGGTACTTTCTAGCCTTTCAACTTTGGGGAACGTAGTGCCATTGGAAATCAACCAACCATTTGACATTGTAGATATCCTTTTGGACGAAGATGAACAAAAAAGCACCGCACTTTCAAGAAATGGCATTTTGATAAATCAAGGTCTTTAAAACAACAGTGGTTGGACTTTCAGGCTAAATTGAATACATGTATGTATATATATATTATATATATATACATATAGATATTATATCCTGAACCTTCCAAAGGGTGCCTTGGATGGTTCCGTTACAGGGTGTCAACCAATTTTTCCATCTCTTTAGGGTTAAATTCGCACCGCGGCTGGAAGCTGCTGATATGATATACAAGATCCCAGATGCTTCCATGTATTGAATACATTTACCTACATTTGGTTAATATTTACCTACAAATGTAGGTAAATTTATTCCCTACATGCCAGCATCTGGTGATATCATCATATATTCAGATACCCAGATCCGTAGACCTTAGAAAACGTTGGCAAAAAAAACTGCGAGGTGAGAAGTGGGATGGCATGATCCTGGATGCAGAACTAGGAGCCATCTCCAAAAAAAAGGGTAGCAGGAGATGGGTGACCAAATGCAACTGGAAAAAAACCTGGAAAGTTTGAGTTTGTTGAGTTTTTTTTTGGCATTTGGTCACCATGTTTTTTTTGGTTGTTTGAGATTTTGCCTCCTTCACTTTTGAGAAAACATCGACTACGCTTGGCATATTGCATAGCTGGACTCAAAAACAACCCTTGGCGGCCTCATGAATGTGCTTGTGGATGGGCTGCCCCAAACCAAGCTGCAGTTGCATTTAGCATCATTTAGCTATACGTAGAGCTTGATGAGATACAACCCTGAAAATGAACATGGAACAGAATGGAGGTGGATGGAAGATGAGTTTCCTTTTCAAAGAGGTGATTTTCAGGTTCCAGCCGTTCATTTTCCAGGGTTTTTGAAGGTAAAAAAGGGGATGCACCCATCAACACTTTGAGAGATTTTGACTCGAAGAGTAGCATGGATGGGAGGTTTTTTTGTTGCTGAAAGGCGGTGTCAAAGATCAATGAGACCTTTGAAAACACCTTTTTTTTCCAAGACTCAGTACAAACACCCCCGAAAAACCTAACATGTCCCCGAAAAACCGGCCATTTCAAAAGGAAAGTAGTCCTCCAACTACTATTTTTGAGGGTACATGTTAGTTTTGGGTGGAGTACTCATACACTTACAGTAATGGAGAGAAAGTCCGCACTTGATCGAGTGGAGTAAGCATTCCATCACTTCACATGTTTTCCAGGTGTTCCTATCCTTCTCCCGCCAAGGGGAGGGAGAATCTCGGGCTCCAGGAACTGATGGTGCACTCCGTGGAACATGGCAAAAGGGAGAGCAGCAACTGGGGCCTGAAAAAAACTTGGCAGTTGGAAAGGATTTCAGTTGGAGGTTTAGTTTATTCAGAAGGTTTTTTTTTAAGTTTCTCTTGATGTTGCTTTGTCATATGCTTGTTCATTGAGTAGCTTCAATTTTGGATATGAGATGCGAACAGTGAGAATGTCACCAAGGTCTGGACGTTGGATTGCTCGACACATTGGCAAGAAGAACACGCAAAGTTGCTTTAAGATCCTGGGGCTGAGAGTTTTCATGTATCATGATAACGGTTGATGGCAACCAGAAATCCCTGAAGGAAACCACCAGTTGAGGTAAAGGTAGTTTAGGGTCCCATTATTTACTAAAGGTTTTGCATGGTTTTGTAAACCATCCAACCAGTGGTTGGGGTGTGGGATTTCTGAACCATCAACAGTACCAACCTTTGGGCCAACACCCCGGCGGAAAGCTCATCGACTGAGGCCTCAAGTAGATGAAGGTGGCAAGTGGGATCCAAAAGCTTGTGTGGTTCGTATCCTCAGATCATCAGGTTACCTTGGACAATGGTTGGGTTACTAACCCTGGGGGAAAGTTTGGAGGTAGATGACACAAAAAGGTGATTTCTACTATGTAGAGGTGAGATGTTCTTTCTTAAGATGCCAAAGCGTCCAGTTTTTATGATTGATACAGCTATTTGTCGTAGCCTTTCAATGCAGCAGTATGATGCGTGATGCATTGAAGCCTTGTCAGGCTTGGGTTGGGTTTTGGATCTTTTTTTTGGTAATTTATTGATATATTGGATGTCAGTGATGCGCCAGTTTTCCAAATTACATACTATGTGAGCCACGGTTAAAATATGCAAAGACCAATTTAGTAGGGAGGGGTTGAACATGACGTTGTACAACACATTTTCACGGCGGCTCAAATTTATATACGTATATACATGTATATATGTATATATATGTACGTAGATGTATACGTATATGTAGCATACGGATACCACAATGTCTTGCCATTTAAATTAAACCACAAACCCACAGGCCTCCAGCACGTGCTTCGAAGGGCACGTTTGCATTTCCGATTCGAAGAGCTGCCAACGAAAACTGCAGGTGAAGACAAATCTTCAGATGTCAAGTCCTGAGGTTTTTTTTCTCATAGACAGTCTTGAGTCTTGAATTTCCTTTGGAGTGATGCCTATGTATGGTCGAATCTTCCAGAAATATAAGCAAGAAGCGATGTCCTGGGAGCCACCAACAATGGACCCTCAGGCTGTAAAATTCTATACTTTTGCAGGGTCCAGGCAAATAGATGCACAGTATATATATATACATAGATTATATATATACATTGAAGAAACCATCCTCACGCGTATGACCTCGTGGTTCCAAATTGTTTCGGCTGTTTTGTGGGTACATAAACTGGCAGATCCTCAGTAGATCGACATGAATGATACTAGAAACGTTGAAAAAAACTCTTGTTGAGGATTTCCACGCGACCTCAACCGGGAGACAAAGTGAAACTCTCCAAGGCTTCCGGCTTCTGTTAACATGTCACACATCATGGATTCAAACAGTTTCTCCCATTGTGTACAAGGGTTTGCAAATGGAAAACACAAGTTATTTATTTACCAACCACCTGCAAAAACACTTGGTGTCACCCTTTTTTGTTAAAGATCAAGACAACTGTTGCAGATTCTTTGAGGGGACATTTCAGCCTTTGCATGGAGGGATTCCTCCCATTTTGGATGGCGTTGTTTTGGGTCGGTTGAATTGCCAGGCCTATAAGCAATTTGATGGGGAAGATGGTTGTTTGAAGCCAGGCAGGTTTTGAAGCACGATGTCTTCATATGGAATGGCTGGAAAAAAATACAGTTGATGGCAACCAGAAATCCGGCGAAAAACCAGGAAAGGTAGTGTATCTACCATTATTTACTAAGGTTTTAGCACCGTCCCAGGTGGTTGTTTGGGATTTCTGAACCATCAACCGTAAATGTAGAAATGAAGGAAGGTTGAAACGATGAGATTCAATTTTTTAAAGCATCTCCGAGAGGATCCATGGGACTGGTATATTTCTCACATTTACCATACAAATCAACCAAATGTAGGTAAATATACGATGGACCATACATGAATCCAGCCTCTTTGCTTTTTTTTGGAGGGGGGATAAGACTTTATACCTTGCTCAATAGTTGATGGTTGAGGTTGGTTTGAAATCCTGGAAGTCCATTTTGAAAGGGATTGTACCTGGGGTATGAATCATTAGAATTGACATTTAGAATTTACATTTATCTACTCTATGTGCATCATATCATTCTGGGTGAATAAGGACGTGACCTGGGCCTAGTGAAACCTGGTTTCGAATGTACTCAAACATATCACTATATATTGGGATGCTCCACTGTTTTGAGTGCGGTATGTCAAGCTTTGTAGAGAAATAGCAGATACGAAATGCAGCCGGCTTCAGTTCAAAGCTGAGAAGACACATATTATATATATCATATCATATCATGATCTGATATTTTATTTTTTGATATTATCTTTTATCATATCATATTGCATACATATAGATATATATATATGATGAATATATATTGTATATATACACGTACAGATACATTCATGTGCTACATGCAATGTCCTAGGGCCACAATTGACCTTCCAGATGTAGCTGGTCTTGGGATGTGGTGGGTGAACTCCAATGAAGCTTTGGCAGCCATAGTGACACCAACAAGTTTTAGTAACAAAATTCTGCCCCTATCCACATCCCCCATCGCATCCATGTATGGTATACCTGGTATACCTACATGTCAGTTGATTTTCTGTGATAAATTGTAGGGTAAATATACACATGGATCCTTTGGGTCCCCAAACCTATGGGGTTTATCCATGGGTTTTTTGGACTTTCAGAAATCTCTGTTTCTCCCTCGATGCAATTTTTGCCTCCGGAGGTCAGATTGGTACTTTGGTGGAAGATGATCGCATGGCACCTTAGAGATGGACACCCACCACGACCTCTAAAAATGGTGTAGTTAATCGGTTGGTTGGGGAGGAATTGGCGCTTGGAAAATGAAAGAACAAACTGCGGGAATAAGGGAATAAGTGAGGATTCTATGTGGAATTGCGAGATTTTTCGGAGAATTGTTTGTAATCAACGTTTTCTGATATCCATTTCCAGAATGTACCACTGCTCTTTCTGTAATATCTTGTGAGAGGAACAATGGAAAATCCATTCTGCAGAGAGCCTTTGTCAAGCTTCGAGGCACTTCATGTCCCTTCTTGGTGGAGGGACCCAATGGCATGTCGCACTGGTACAACGATGGAGCTTTGGTGGTTTGGAGACTCAACAACTGGCAATGCTTTGAGGGGATGCGAGAGGATGTGGAATCTTTCAGGGGAGGTAAGATGTTCGTCCCGGAAGGTCTAGGTAAGGGTGAGGGTTTAATTCTTCTAACACCCGTCAATAAAAACAATAATATGGAGCCTGCAAAGAAGCTGGGTCCCTGAACTGGAAACATATGAACAAATCAAGCAGGCAATTGTTGTTGTTGTTGTTGTTGTGGTTGTGGTGATTATTTGTTGTTTGCTGTTTGCTGTTTGCTGCTTGTTGGTTGTTGTTTATAGTTTGTAGTTTGTTTGTTGTTGTTGTTGTTGTTGTTGTTGTTGTTGTTGTTGTTGTTGCAGTGAATTGCAACGGTGTCACACGGTCGAACACTCCAAGAGGTAGTGTTCCTTAGTAGCACAATTCTGCCATGACGCCCTCAATTCAGAAATTTGGCTGAAATCTCCCAACATGCTATTATGATCTGATATCGGACCGCCCCCCTTCTTTTACCAATCAATGGTATGATGGGTGTGCTATACCCACAACCTCCTGGCCACATCATCCTTACTGAGATTCCGCTTGGCTGAGACTTGAAACTCAAGATCTATGATAAAGGATTGAAATTCAAACGCTGTGCTAGAGAATCAGGCGAAAAAAACAATTCCCAGTACTTGGATGTCCCAGGAAGTTAGTAAATGGTTAGTAGGTTTTAACCCAATGTATATATCCCATTTATAGGTAGGCGAAATAACCCATTGATCCGATCAACCATTTATCTACTAACTTCCAACGAACGGGACATCCTAAGGTTTTCGGTGTAGGAATCGCAGCTCATCGCAGCTCAGGTGGTGAACAAGGAAGACAAGGAGCTTTTGACTCCACTGGGCGATATGTTGCTCGGTTTTGTTGGGGCGGTGGAGCTTGGCGACGGTAGTTGTTTTTTTTTTGAATTCAATGAGTTTGCCTATATTTTCTGTGTGGTTTCATACTGTTTTTTTCTTAAAGTCTATATTTTTGCCTCAGAGACATACCAATGTATTTGTTTTATATTCTATGATAATTATTCATAGCATGTAATAATATATTCATTTATATATACTGACATAAATCACCATAAATCCTCAAAACACCTTTCACAGTCTTATCATAATTGTGTAAGTGTTGGGTAAATGATAAGGATTATGTGTTCAGAATGACTTATTTCTTAACCACGTTGAGGTCAACCCTTTGACAACCGAGGTTTGAAGGTGTGGCATTGTTGCGATTTCCTGTTCGCCGGAGCTCTTAGCTACAACGATTCATGCACCTTCTCAGCCCAAACAATCAACCAGGAATCTAATGATGTGATAAGCTAAGTTACCTATATTACAATGCATACGTATGCTAGTGTACATGCATCAAAATTACACTACACATCAAACATGCCATATGAATATATGTTTATACCTAAAATACATGCATGGTATGCATGAGGAGTTTTCATGCTCGCTTAGTAGTTTTCACAAGGATTTGTTTTTGACATACTTACTCCCATCAATTTGGGCTGCCGATCTCCCACCGGACCCAGCCTTGCCAGATTTAAACATTTATACCTCGGATGATTGTTGCGTTGAAAAAACATGGCATCACAAAAATAAACAACAGATTTTCAAGGCTCCGCCCCCCCCCACCCAA
>DF239027.1:112773-189223 GCA_000507305.1 Breviolum minutum Mf 1.05b.01
TGGCATCACAAAATAAACAACAGATTTCAAGGCTCCCGACCCCCCCCCCCCCCCCCCAAACAAGCACATATCATATCTACATTGATCTAACGTTGCTGTTTTTTTTTGGGGGGGGGTGAGTTTTGAACCGGCTTCCAAGCAACGACAAAAAACAGAAAACGGCTGAGGTGAAGGTCTTTGGTATGCAGAGTTGGATGTGAGCAAACTCGGAAAGTACCTCGGTTATACCCGTCCTCGCGAATGCATCGCAGGGTGTGAGAGTTCAGGGTGGGTATTCCGATAGGGATGCGCCTTTTTTTTTGCTGGGAATTCAAAAAAGACCTAGATAAAGATATCAGTATGATATCATTTCTTTTTTTACATTCAATGGTGAGTTGTTGGTGTTGGTGTTGCATGTTGTTCTTCATTATATGATGTTGTTACGTGTTGTATGAATGTTGGCAAAGTTGCCCAGCAATCAAGTAAATCCATGAGAAAGACATCCACGTTTCAGGGAATTCGACTGGCTAAAAGCCGAAGGCAGGTGTGAAGTATATGCATGAATACATATTAACATATCATATTTAGTTTGTACACAAAAAGCAATACATACATCATGATATTACAACAATACCACCATTACATATCCACGTGTCACTACAAACCACTCAAATTTGCTCAAAGGCGGAAAAGTACTGGATTTTATTCTTTTGGGGCACTTCATTTAACAACATACCCACTTACCCATATGCCTAAATCTTGCATATATATCCCCAGACACTCAATGTAGGGTATATTTACTGTACCTACATTTATCATAAAAATAGCTAATGTTGGTAAATATATATATATATACCCTACACGGAGTGTCTGGAATACGCATATATATATATATATATACACCTGATCCACTGGACACCCCCTTTGCGATGGTAAGAATCATCTTAAATGGACAACGACGATCTCAGGTCCCAGCCCTGTGTGGGATGGGCTTTGCAGAACCTTTGCCTCACAAGTCGAGTCGTCGATTTTTTCACATTTTTTGCCAAGCAAAATGTGAAATTACCACTTCGGGTTTTTAGGAATCTAGGTCTAGGTGGTGTTTTTGTTTTTGAAAATTGTGTATTTTTCAACCGGATCCTTTGGGGAAATGATCCAATTTGACTATTATGTTGAAACCACCACCTGGGAATTAATTACTTGATTATCTTGGATTTGTTGATTATTTATTTTTCTACCATGTTAAATCACCCATGGAAAAAAGCACAATTTGGGAGAATATGTTTGGAACTTTTTCCAAGCATCAAACACGCAAATCTAGGATTATGGATTATCCAGAACTATCATTTTAAGATATTCTCAGATTGGTTAGCTTGATGAAACCTTCCAATTTTTTGTTGGATATGTGATATGGTGGTTTGGACCAAAAATAAGAAATGTGTGATCTGTTGTTTGTGGGTGTGACGCAAACTTAAGGGCCACCACGATTTGATGTACATTTTTAGCTGCAGGGAACTCAAGCTAAACAAAAACAAGTGCCACGATTGCAGGGGCAACTCACATCCTATATCCCAAGCAAGGGATGCTACATTTGCCAGTTTTCTATAGTTTTCTGGATCATGTGGTGGCCATTTTCTTGAAGTGTTTGATGTTGGTTTTTTCCCGTTTCTTTTTGGGCGACATTTTATGAGGCTTGATTGAATCAAGTTTTATGGACCTGAGGAAGAAGGGTTCTCCCAAGATCGTTCGCTTGATGGCGATCGGTGGCAAGAGTGCAGTCTGCAACTCAGAGTTGCGTCACGATGAAGTTACAGGTTTTAGGGCTGTTTCATGCCAGCAGCCGGACGGGTGAACATCCAACAAAGATATGGAAACATGCCTAGGTTCTTCAGGACTTTCAACCTTAATACCTGAAAGAATATGAGAAGTAAAGATTGGATGTCTTTGTGTTTGATTATATGTAATTACATAGATTACACATTTGAACTTTTGTTTTTTTTTGCAGTCAGAAGTTCTTTGTCTTTGTTTTGTGGGATTTTTTTGCAGAAATGAGGTGAAGCTGGACTTGGGCCATTCAGATGCAAATTCAGCCACATGTTTTCCGCTCATACCCACTGTTTGAGCCACATGTACCAAGTACTCCTCAGATGCAGAACTTTGTCGACCTTGATTTTGAAGATTGATTCGACCATGGATTCCATCCAGTTAAAAAACAACCTTACACTGCGAAGATCAGCAGTCAGTGTTTTTTTTGTAGAAATTTGGAGATGCCATGAGATGCCATGTTTTTTTAATTCTTGCAGGTGAGATGATTTTTGTTCCGCAGTTTTTTCACTCCCTTATGGAGTGAGGTGAAGGAGCACCACCTCGAAAAAAGAAAGAGAAAGGGCGCAAAGATGAGGATCAAGGTGAAAATCCAGAGGCCAAGGAGCTTCGCAGAATTTTATGCAGTTTGTTTTGGTGGCAGGGTTGTGTTTTTTCGTTGGTTTGTTGTGGTGAGTTCTGCCCTCTTTTGTTTGAGTGTTGTTTGAAAGAAATGTCAAAAAGGCTCACCAAATCTGGGCAAATTTGTTGAACAAAAAAACCTTGGAAGTGTTTTGGGGCGGGCCTTTAGATGGCGAACATGTTGTGAACTTGTCCAAAAAAAAGATACTGTTGCCGAAGTTTTTTTTTGAAATCAAATGTCGCCGATCTTTTTTGCAGGAGGGTGAAGATGGTGAGGAGGTGCCAAAGGAAGTGATGATACAAACGATCAAGTTCAGTTAAGAGATCATTGATCATTTTGGTTAATAATCCCCTTAAGGAGGCCTTATTTCTGAGGGTGGCACTGGGGGTGGTGCCCAATCAGATTCCCAATAAAAATCTTCGTCAAAAATTTCTCGGGTGGATTTGGATAAGTTTTTGTTACTACGCCTTGATGAAAGTACCACAGTTGTTGACTGTTTCTGCTGATGGAAGTAGCTGTAGCTCAAAATTCTGGGAGTCAAATATTGAATACCAACAGCGCCCGAGGGCAACATGGATCAGCATCTCGACCTCTTCAATTGGGTACTCACACAGGAAAGAAACAGCTAGAAATGACATGCTTTCATTTGAAACCGCGGGATTGATCACTCATCAACATCTACGCAGATCCCTCGAGCTTGAAGATTCTGAACAACGAGAATGATGCTTTATGATTCCCTGATTCCTGATATTATCGTGCCTACGGCCAACGGGTACTACTGTAAGTATCCTTTATGAATGTTTGTTTCCGACTCAAGATGAACATGTGGAAGGAATTGTGCAAGGATTGGGGGGTCCCTCCAAGTTGATTTGATAACCGCCGATGCTGCATGATGTTGCCTTTGGTGGCTTGGGCCACCTTGGTGCTTATACTTGCGGCCGGTGGGTCACTGCCACGAGTGGAGATGGTGTTGGAAGAGATGGTACGACCCGGAGCGGAAAGCAACGGAGCGGAAAGCAAAGGTGGGGCCCCGCGATGGGTGGATGGGTTGAGATGGGTTGAAATATGAGTGGTTGGTCTTTGTATAGATTCAAAAAAATGATATATACTGTACCATCTGTACCGATATACTAAAAGACATCATACAATATATCTACTGTAATTGACATATAGTATTATAATAGTAATACAGTATTACATATAAATATATGCATATATGTAATATATTGTAATGTATAACTATTCAGTATGTGATGATACGCATCATATTGACACTTGCGGAATTTCTATCCTGTAATTCTTGATATCATCGACTCAAAAGGGCCCCCAGGGAGGGGATAGGTTAGTTACTTCGCAGGAGGGTTTTTTGGATTTCATAGGGAAAACGCTAGTACTCTTTGAGATGGGGGCCCCTTAATAATCAACCCCATATTCCCCTATTATATACTGGTTATCTATTGGGTATATCCCCTTTTAAAGGGGCTCTTTGGAAGGTCAAACAGTTATAGGGGCTGCCATCGTAAAGGGTACCAGCATTTTCCGAAACTTCATGAACCGACTCGGAACTCAATGACTCAAAAGGGAAATACAAGGGGTCATTAAATTTCCCATTTTGGGGGAATCAAACAGTGCAAATTCATGGATATTTATATGAGAATTTTGAGGGAATCTCTCTTACACCATTGAACTACTGATCCCAGAAATACGCCCATTGCGATGATGGCATTTTCCCGATCTGGGTGACCGGAATGACCTCACCCGAACCCTGACGCTAAAAGTAGTAAGGAAATTGCACCAAAGTGGTGAAACATCAAAGTTTTTTTTAGAAGTAGATACTCAAGTAGTCTTTTCCGCAATGGAACATCTACATACATTTACCATCTTGTTTTGGATATGTTTGATCGTTTCTTTTAAGGAGATTTGGGAGATTTCCAGCCAGCTATGTTCGAATTTTCTGGAGGTGCGGTTGACTTTGCCCTGCTGCGCAGTGTGGCTTGGAGTTGAGGAAAAGGAGGTGAAGGGTGGATTAGCAAAATGCTAGGTGGTGGTTTCATTTTTTTTATTTTCACCCCTACCTGGGGACTTGATCCAATTTGACAAATATTTTTCAGATGGGTCGAAACCACCAACTAGAATGCAATAACCCGGAAAATTCAGATGACCCTGCAAAAATCAACCATTTGAAGATGTATCTCCTATTTACAAAATGGTGATTTTCCATTGTCATGTTAGTTTTCAAAGGAGATGGTGGAAACCTCAACATGTTTGAACATTTGAAAGCGTTTGTTTTTTTGGCGGAATGTTGACACCCGGATTTGGGGATGTTGTTGCCAGCTACTGTACCAGGGTTTGCGAAACAGATGTGCAGATTGTTGATAGCAAAACTGGTGGCTTTGTTCCCAACGACCTTTTCCCATCACTTTGTTCAGTATTTTAGCATTTGTTTGTTTCCTCAAAGGGTGGTTGTGTTCTCAAAAAATAAGTCACTTTGAGTTCGACAAGATGGAGTTGAAGTATATATAGTCACCCTTGCAGTCAACGGCGATAACCTAAAAATGGCCCCTTCTTTTCGATGATCAAACAGCCCATACTTAAAGACAAAACTGGGCATTCAAAATCTAAAGAAGCTAAAAATGGAGAGTTGGACTGTTTCTAAACTCCTATTGTTTTCCATATACAGTAATAATAGGGGATGGTAAAATCAACC
This sequence comes from Breviolum minutum Mf 1.05b.01, assembly GCA_000507305.1. Lineage (NCBI taxonomy): Eukaryota > Dinophyceae > Suessiales > Symbiodiniaceae > Breviolum > Breviolum minutum. The sequence goes on from DF239027.1 coordinate 117,906, forward strand.
CAATAGTAGGGGTTTATATACCCATTATAGGGTTCCTGGTATATCCTCGCATTTTGCCGTACAAAGGAGTTGGAAAACGAGGAGCTTCATGGCTACCTGGCCTTGTTATACTACTTTGGAGTGGCAGATGCAGATGGCAAGCTACGTTTTCCAAGAGGCGGAAACTGTCTGATGTTTAAAAAAAAACTTGAGATCAGTTTGGATGGAAGAATTTACATGGAAGATTAAAAAAACATAAAAAAAAACACAAGGAATTGATTTTTGTTAATCAGGGTTGTAGTATTCATGTATCAGGGTTATGAGGCGATTTTCAAGGTCAAACTGATCATGTGATCGAACGGAATCGCTTGTAGGAGGTGGCTCAAGAATCACAGTTGCATGGTAGGGAGGATATCCATGTTGTGAGTCAGTTTGCAGAAAAAAACAAAACATAGGCCATGAGACAGTAGAGACTTGCAAGCTCAGTTATGATGCAACATCAAACATGAGTTGTATACAGTGTTTGTTTGTTTGTTTGTTTGTTTGTTTGTTTGTTTGTTTTTTTTGCCATTTGCTGTTTTTCTTTTTGTTTTGTTCCAATCAGCCATTCAGCAGCCTTCATCTCCAGGCTTTCCACGAGATCTTCAACAAAGCAAGCAGCACTTGTCAAAGGCACTCAAAAAACGTCGAAGGTCAACTGGCAACGATCCCTGGACTTTCACTCTACTTGGATTCTTGTTGTCCATTGACAGTTCTTTGGTGGCTAAGCTAAACTTGAAAGTTCTCGAAGGTCCTGAAGTGATAGTAACCAATCCTGAGATACTTAACGACGCGGAGCCGGCGCCGACGCCGACACTAGAGAGTGACGCTGTATTGGATCGTGTTGGTGTTGCATTTTGGGAAGCAGCTGAACGACAAGAAGCCATTGGAAGTATTGTTTTTGCATCAATGGTGCGACGTGGCTTGACGGAGGTTCCAATTTCATGGTACTTGCAGGACCTCTTTTCTTTTGTTGTTGTTGTTGTTGTGGTCGGAATTTCTCACATAGTGTCTGGTGATGGCGGTATAGCTCGAACTATTAAGAACTATTTTGATCAATATTGGGGCTCCGGCAATACTCAGCATATTTGAAGATGATGATCTCTTACAAAAACACAGTTCTGGTTGCATTTTACACCATATATTTTCATATATTTCTTGGGGTACCCGCAATTTTGAAGGTTCCTGGATCTGCTTGTAAGGTATACTCTTTCTCTAACAATCATGGATGTGGAAGATGACCAGTTTGGAGAACTGATTGTTCCAGGGCCTTGTTTTCCTCGTGACAGGACACCTACAAAGCACTGCTGGATCGTACTCCAGACCTTTTGATGGCCAAGCACAACATTGTGCCATCAGAACGCGCTTGTCGTGCTTTGGGCATCCTGGTAGCACCTGCAACGGTTGCATCAAAGAATGAAGAACCTTTGTTGGACAAGACTGCACTGAACTGGAAGGCAGGGATGAAAACTTGTAGAAATTACATGAAATTACAAATGGTAGAACGGTAGGGCAAGAGGGAAGAACATAGATGAGTTTATGAATTTTCTGGGTGAGCACAACTGAGGAACTTGTTGAGCACTACTAGCCAGCAAATGGTTTTTAACGCATTTGCTCTTCGTTTCAAATGCATCCTTAAAAGCCCACTAAGGAACCCCTGGAATTTTGCCAATCATTTTTCGCCATGTTCACAGGTTTGGCGTCATCATCGGCAGCTTCCAAGTGACGATGACTGGCAAGAAACGAAAGAATATGTTGATGCCATCAAACATGGAGCAGAGGTGATGCAAGAACCGAGGAGCATGAGGGAATTGGCAGCCATTCATTTTCAAGGTCATACTGAAGCCAAGGTGTTTGGGATTGAAGAAAACAAAAAGACTGAAGAACTCCAAAAAGGAAAGGATTGTCGACAGTGGAAAACCTTGTCAACCAGGGTTGGTAGTTGACAGAAACTGTACAATAGCCAACGGTGTATCTCCTCTTGCCCTTCACCTTCGGATGATGTCACGATGGTTAATAGGAGGAACCTTCACTAGTCTAGCTGGTGGTTGGATTGGGGCCTAAGGAGCTAGCGGTACTCGTATTCCAGAATCTTTCACAATGAGCAGCAAAGGAGCTAGCATCAGTTACGTCACATCTTCAAAGCATGTTTAGCAAATTTCAACTACCTTAAAACCACACTGAAAGTGAATGAGGAGAAATAGAAAACACCTCCTAAAATGGTTTAGAATCGTTTATGTATACCGGTCGACAACTTAGATGATCTTAGAGTCGGAGTTTCCTCTTCCCTGGGGCCCGGAGGCATCTTTGAGGTTCTGTTCGCCGTTCGCAAGTTTTCCTGAGTTTCGTAAGGGTCCCATGCATTTGGGCTATCAAATTGCGACAAATCAAAGGTCAGTAACAATATGTCGGGTCTAAACTCCCATTATTTCCATATAATAGGGGATGGTCATCAACCCAATAGCAGGGGTTTATATACCAATTATAAGGATTCCTACTGAAGGTGGGATGACCATCCCCAATATTGGGAGTTTAGACAGCTGTCACATGTGATTGATGGACAGGTGGAGCAAAACAAAAGCTTGGCTGAAAGTTACTGGAGCAAAGCTGCGGCAAGTGGTGATGTGTGGTCAGCATGGCATGCAACCTTAAGCTATTTGCGTGATGGACAGACTGATGCAGCAGTACCATATTTGGAGTTTGTCACTAAATGATGACACTCAAAAGTTTTTTCTTCTCAAACCTTTGATAGGTTACGGTTACCTTCATTTCACCACATTGAAATGGTCCCCAAGAAAGACAAATCTGTTTCTATTATGGTGCAGCTAACGTAGCCTCCCAATCCATCTTTCAATCGACCCTTGACAGCCATGAGCCCAAATCCTTCCAACATGGAGCTCATATAGATTTCAGGTTTCTCAGGCATCACAGAGATTATCTCAAAAAACCCTACCAATGGTGAGATGATATTCCCGGTTTACTCTACTTCGATTTGAAAAATTGTTTCATTCGAAAACTTGACTTCCAGCACGGAGGTGAGCAATTCATCTATCTTGCCCTTGAAGTTCATGGCTTTGCATTTCAAGTATAGATTGGGCATTGGCGAAGCAGCAAATCCGGTGATGGCAGGTGATTATCTCAAAGCGTCTGCTGATTTGGGAAATGCCAATGCTCAGATGATTCTGGCTCACAGTTATATGGGATTCAAAGAAGGAAACATGGAAGGTATTGAACCTCCAGGTGGTCCAGACAAGACAAAGGCTTTGATTTATTACAAGGTGGCGGCTGCCAATGGTCGCCTTGTTGCGAAACTGAACGCAGGACTTTTGATTGCACAAGGGGCTGATGTGAATGTAAAAGAGCGGACCCTTCAATGTACTTTGGCTTATAAGGAATTGGTTGAAGTGATTTATGCTGCCTATCCTCCGGCACATCTATTGTTTGCTCATGCCAGACGAGCTTATGTACTTGGGGATGTGGAGGGAAGTCGTTTGCGATTTTCGCTTCTAAGTGATGCTGGATTTCTATTGGGACACTTGAATGCAGCATGGCTATGGGATCGTGGCGATTCGAAATGGTATCATTGGTACAGATCTCCAAACTCTGAGCAGCTTGGTTGGCTGTTATGAGTAATTATCAGGTTTTTCGTTGCTTCTTAGTTTTGTTCTTCTTATTTCTTGTTGTTCTTGTTCTTGTTCTTCTTGTTGTTTTGTTTCTTGTTCTTCTTGTTGTTTCTTTGTTTGGGGTAGATTTTCCCAATTCATTGACATTTGTTTTGGTAGAAGGCCTGGCTCCACTCCCAACAAGGCAGGCATTTCGCTACTATCGGCGTGCAGCAGTTTTGGGTCATCCATCCTCCATGACTGAAATCTCACTTCGGCTTCTTCGAAAAGCAGATGTTTTTCGCAAACTTCAGGATGAAGCAGAAGGGAGCAAAAGCAAAATTGAAGATTTTCCAGGATGTAAGAGCAATGAAGAAGCAGCAAACTGCATCCCAAATACCAGGGATCTAAAGATCAGAATTGCTGAACTACATCAAAGTGCCTATCGTTGGACATCACTTGCTGCCGAGCTTGGGGATGCTCGAGGAACTTTTGATCAAGCCTACATGTTGCAATTTGGTGTGGGCATTGAACAGAATGAACAGCTCCTGAAATTGGTGAATATTCAGTCGAAGGTTTGATTTTGATTGGGGTTGAGGAAGAAGTTTCCGCAATGATAGAGGATATATGCATTATTAATATCTATTGATTATTGTATATGTCATTGTGTTGTTTCCCGACATCATGTTTGTTTGGTATCACCCTTCCATATTGTTTTTTCAACCCTCTTCACTCTCTGCAACCCCCTGGTCCAATTTTTGGAGAACATCTTTCATAGCCCTCTCTAGGTTAGCTCGAAAACTCTATGACCAACTGGGTGATCAAAGTTGGGCGAATCGCATCGCAACCTTAAGTTGGTTGGGTCTGAGTGCAGCACGCAACTATTTCCTACGCCTGCGACATGCCTCGGTGCCCTTGTTAGGAGTGTTCAACATGACTTGGCAGTCAATTATAGGATGGAGACCTTGGGGCATGAAGGAAGAGGGGAAAGGGATGATAGATACTGGGTGGTGAAAGTGAGAGAAATGTTTTGATGTTTCTTTTGGTGTTTGAAAACGGTTTGGATGTTCCCACCCTTTTTTTGGGGAGAAAGATTTCCGAACCACACAGTGTGCCTATTATTTGTCCCAACAAATTTCATGGCCTCAAGTACTCGTAGTTACCAACCATTTTAAACTCCCAGGCAAAAAGTGAAAAGAAACGGCTCAAAAGCATTGTAATGTCCAAAACTGTATACCAGCACCTTCCAAGGGGATGCCAATTTAACCCTAAAGGATGGTGAATTGACACCCTGTAAAACCATCCCAGGTACCCTTTGGAATGTCCAATACTAAGTATAGCGCTGGGACCAAACAATACAAAAGACGCAAACATCATCTCAAGTTTGCATTTCCGAAGCGGTACCCTACTTTGGGTCACCAAGGATGAACGTTCCAAGAGTTTACAGCCCCAGAAGACGTTTGTACTGAAAAACAGCTTGGATGGATGCTTGGTTTGAGATTTAAAAAAACATATTATTGAAACTGGTACATTCAAAACGATATGCTAGAATCGAACTAGGGTCAGTTAGTGGGAAATTAGATCTAAGATGGATATGATGTATCAAATGTAACAAATGTTTGAGGTCAACTAATGGTTGGTGAGTGGGTGAATGTTAGTGTGTTTTGTTGGTGGCGGAGAATCCTGGCAAAATGAGTTTAGGAATAGATATGTTTTCAAAGTGCCTTGAAAACGTTCACTTCAGAAAAGTGTCAGGAGAGATCTCTGAAAATGGCCGTCTGATTTTCCTCAAGAAGCCACGATGAATACGAAGAGTGCCTGTAAATCGACATGGTGTTGGGAGCAAAAAGAGTCTCAAGCTGCAGGAATTTTGAGACGAAGATCTTCACCGACGAGCTGTGGGATATCTTGAGATTTTGCAAGTTGATAAACATAAACATTGTGGATGGTTACGGTTACCCGATGGTCACTGAACAACAACTGGTGGGTGCAGTCCAAAAGATGGACAAAACAAAACAATGCAACTTCCCACAGGAAGATGCAAGATGGTGCGGCCATCTCAACAACTGCTGGTTGGCATGGTAAGATCTTCTTGCGACCCCGGTTCATTACATTACGAACTAGTTGGACTAGTTGGAACAGCGAAATCCTCAAAGCCCCAACGGTTGAAGGTTTGACTCTGAAGGTTTGACAGCCAATGGCTGGAAACGGTAGATCGTAACGCTCCGAATAAACTTCAGTCTAAGAAGAAGTGTGATAGCCGAATTGCATAGGAAGGGAGACTGGAAAATGTGTATCAAGATCCAATTTGGCGGAGCCAAAGTGGGGGGTGAAAAAGGGATTGACATGATTGACCAGCAGATGCAGAGTTCATTTGAGTGAACGTGTCGTGATTTTGAACAGTTTGACAGGTGGTCCGATATGAAGAAGTTGATTGCCGTCCGAGTTGCCACATTTTATCTTACGTTGATCCCTCCATCACGCCATGACAGGGCAAAGAGGAGGCTGAGAATGGCAAAAATGCCACCTCTGGCGACGAAGGCATGCCCCTGAATGGTGCATTTCAAAAGCCAGGGTGATATTATGTATAGCCATTAACGCCGGTATTTTCCAATGGTTTATACATATAAATATAAAATATATATATACATATAATTGTTCATAATGTTCATAAATTTCCCCAGAGATCAGTCCCTCCCTAAGAAAGCAAACCTCAGTTTGTCTATACCTTTTGTTGCTTTTTTTTCCATTTCGTTGACTCATGTTGCTATAGCTGGTCACCAGCTGCAAACCAAGTGCCAGGAGAGGCAGATAAAGAGCAGGCGGGGTTGGAAAAAATCCGTTGGTGAAATCGACCTCCTGCATGGGGCACACCACTCTGTTGTGCAGATGGTCACGTTCCATCTACCTCAAGGTTAGAAAATAGATGGCACAGATACCAAAAGGTAGGCTGCTGGTTGCGCGGAGCGTGCAGGAAGAGGAACAAGAGGAAGAAGAGAACGAGGACAAAGAGAAAGAGGAAGGTGTGCTTCTCTTTGTTGACTGGGTAGGTCCAAGTTGGTTTGTTTTGGGGCCTGGAAGTCTCACCGGACTTCAGGTCTGCTTTCTTAAGTGTACTTACCGCTTACCTCGTTGTTGTTTCCAGTATCAACACATTTCAATCCCAGCTAGGAAAGGCAGCAACATGGCCATATCTGGCCATCTACCTTTGTAAACACTTCTAACATACATAGATGTTGTGTCCTGCTTTTGCGGCTTAACGAGTTGGTAGGTACATCGACCCAGCCATTCAATGGTACAGTTATTGTTGGAAGAGATCCGTGAAACATCAACGTTTGGATGTATACGACCCTCCGTAAATAATGGGATAGAACTACTAACCTTAGCTGATTGATACAATTTATACAGCAGGAAATATTCTAATATCAACGGGAAGTTTTGGGTACCCTTGGGAGAGTACCCAAGATATATACCAAAGTATACCACCTGTATATGCATGGCTTATATAATGCTTGTATAGGCAATATAGGTGAATGTTTGGGGAACAACTGCTAGGGTCATTCTTTGATATCATCGCCACATCATCATCTCCAGGTGCAAAGGCTGAAGCAGCAACGGAGGCGGAGGCGTTTACCACTGTTTTTTTCCACGGGTTTTACTGAAGTAGCCTTTTTTTTGTTCTGAAATATTAACACTCCTGTAAACTAACCATGGCAAATTAACAAATGACCATCTTTTCCTGGTAATATATACCATCAAAAATGGTTTTTCAACATACCACATGGCTATGTTAGTTAAAACTATACAGGGTGAAATCAACATATCCCTGGGGTTGGAATCCTTGAGGCCCCAAAGTTGGAGAAATTTCGTTCCAAAAGTTGCAGTTGGACATCCCCAAACGTTGGAAAAAAACATGTCGAAAAAACGAAGCATGAAGAATTTTTCGGGGAGCTACTGTTGATGGTTCAGAAATTTGGTGAGAAAACCAGTTGAGATTGGTAGTTTATCCCATTATTTACATTTTATACATCCCAGGTGGTTGGGAATGGGATTTCTGAACCATCAACAGTATGTCATGTTAAACTTCAGGGGTGTATATCGCCTGGTATGAGGGAATTTTATGGAATTTCGATCTTATGGGATGGCCATGAACATCCGAAGTTTGGAATCTGTTTGTTTTCACCTTCGTTGGATACAGGTCCGTTTGTGTGAATTGGCGGGGGTTAATGGTTAACCTTTGTTCGAGGCAAGGTTGGACATGCCAATTTCTCAGAGGAAGTTGGACCGTTTCTCTGCATGAAAATGTGCAGTGCATGGTTGGTTGAGACTATTTTGTAAATAGCGAACTCATCATGCAGGTGGCTATCCCATCTTTCCATTGTAAGATCGTGCCCCATTCCACTGCTACATTTTGGCATTCCATAGCCATTGGTCAGTCATTTCCTGTTGATATTTATACACTTGCACGTATTTTGGGTGAAGACTGTTGACCATTGTTAAGTGTGACACCGGCCTTGAATATTAGCTACAACGAAATTGGGAAAGAAAAGGACCAGATGGGGTGAACAGTTTCTTGATTTCTTCCATCAAGAGTATCATCCATCCAGTTCGCTTCTATACAACCCCCAAGATGAACATAGAACCTGAAAATGATGGTTTGGAAGATGTTTCTCCTTTTCCAGGGGTGTATTGTCAGTTTCCATATTATTCTTCCCGGGTGTATTCTTCAATGAATGATCGGTGGCAACCTGGCGGAAAACATCATGACCCAATAGCACCACCAACATCCCCCCTCCCACCAGGGCGACGATGGTGATGACGGTGAAGTCCAAGGCTGCAGATCACTGTAGATGTGGAGATTTCCATACTGTTGATAGAAGAAATCCGGCTAACCAGTTGATATGGTAAGTATTTCAAGTATTTATATACAGGGTTTCTTACATTTGTGTTATCCAACTAGGTGGTGGCAACTCAAATATTTTTTATTTTTCACTACCTGGGGAAATGATCCAATTTGACTAATATGTTTCAAAGAAGTCGAAACCACCAACTAGTAATCGTGTATTCGTACAACCCACCCAAAAAACCAACATGAAAGCTGAAAATGCAGGTTTCCCCAAGGAACTGGGGTGTCTTTTCCGGTTCTATGTTAGTTTTGGGGGGGTTGTACGAATTGATACTTGTCATTAACATCGGGCTTACATCCCATTTGCATCCGATTTGTATCTAGTCTACAACCAATTTACACAATTTAGATCCAATCTACCTTTTTGTTCTTCCCAAATGTAGGTAGTTTAGTGACTCTACCCTTATCCTGTCAATAGGTGAACAAAAAACGCCATAAATTTGAGACTCCAAAATACAATCGGTGGTTTGGATTCGAATCGGGGTGCCCTTAACTAACAATCCCTTTCATAAGGGGATCTCAGGAATCCAAACCACCGGGCCCCAAACCACCAATTAACCATTGGCTGAAGTGTTGATGGCAATACTCCTGATTGATAGATATTTGTTGGGATGCTTTCCCCTCTCCAGTAACAGTGGTGAATCAAAAAATAGAGATTCCATACTACTAATCATCTAATAACGGCTGATGGTGGCCCACTAAAATAATCTAATCCTGATGGTAAACTGTTTCTGGGGTGGGGAAGCACCCCCCAAGATATCCCATCGCCCATCGCATGCTTTTTTCAACCATCCCGGTCCCTGGGTTTCCTCCGATGAGCTGCGAAGGTGAAGGAGATGAAGGTGCCGAGGTGCAACTTTTGGTTTTCATGGCGTTGAAGGGGAACTTTTCACCTGGTGATTGTTTTTTGAATAGGACGAGTGGATGAGTTGCGTATCATAGATGTTTTATTTACGTATTAACTTAATAACTAGCATTCTGGAGCTATACTGAAAGAGCCCAAGCGAATCGCCTGAAAATCAATGGGTACAAATGCAACTTTCATTTTTAGCAGTTTTAAATTGATGATTTGATTCAAGTCCACGTGACGCAATATGACTGCGTTCGACTGGCCAACCAGGACAAAGACGAGAATGCCGAGGGTGAAGGTGAAGACGGCGAAGAAGGTGAAAAAGAAGGCACAGTACACGGGGGGTGTCACCAAGGGATCCAAGGGTGTTGTCCCAGAAAATTTGTCATGTTGTGATCTTTTCAACTTTTGTTTCTGAGATGTCTACGGGTCACTTCGTTTGAATTGTTTGACGTGTTTCTTTGGGGAAGATGACCCCCGAAGCGATAGCAATGCAGAGCGATACTGCGTGATATGTTCTCAGGAAAATTATGTGGAATCACGTGTCGGCTAGACGATGCGTGCACAAACCTTTACAGCAAGGGACTAGCATCTCCGCAATCACCAGGGCCGCAGGTTCATGAGAGCCTCCAACACATACACAGGAATTGAACATGGCTGAACTGCATGTGTTGTGTGTACCAGCAGGGTCTGACACTCAAAACCATTGATAATCTTTCAAAGCTTCATGGGCAAGGATGAATACCAAGTTGTCAGTGTTATCATATTGGTAAGTAGCGGATCTCTATGCATCTTCACGCTCCAACTTCTTAGTTGCTGGTGTATCCTCGTTGAGTTCCAGGTGGAGAAGATGGCGAGGAGTCTTCCAATTTTTGTTGAAGTCGATTCCTGCTTGTTTCAATTTAAAACGGCCCAAGACAACTTGAGACAAATCCTGTTTAAACATCAGTTAGGCATGCTTTCTTGGCTGCGTTTGCTCATTGTTTTTTTGGACACGCTTAGAACATGCACTTCATCACTATGTGATTGCAAAACATCCATGTTTTATAGTGGCATTTATGGCATTTTGTGTGTGTGTGTGTCGTGTGCCTTGCCAGTTTTTTGATGTTGCCGATGCTTCACCGTAGGATGAGGAGGAAGAATTCAGCGAGGAAGGACATTGGAAGTATGGCGAGTTGGCAAACTTAGAAGGATCACACCTTCCAAACAGGAAAAGATAGTTTTCCAACCACCTTTGCCTGGAGGGATCAATAGCATGTTCCAAAGCTGTTATTTTTCAAAGACAATGTCACTTCTTGATTTTGCAACAAACATTTGACATTTGAAATAATCAACAAACAAAAACATCAAATTAGATAGCAGCAGCAGTTGCTGACAAGCATCCTAACATCAGAATATCTCAACATACTTTCAAGATATGGCCTGCCTTTTACCTTGGAGATCAACAACAATTCCTTGCAGATATCAAAGATACACATTTCCATTGTGGATTCCAGTGGAAAAACATGAGGTCCTTTGGTGCTGCATGGAAGGAAGGCGATGTTATTGGAGTTCTATTCTCAGCCAAGGACTCTTCCGGGGAGTGGAGACATGAACTGGATAAGTTGAATGATCTTAGCTATACCATCTATATGCGGGTCGCAAGTGAAATACTGATAAGATAGCTATAAAGGGAGGGATATTTGAAGACCACTGATCGGAAAATAAACCTTACACCCTGGAAGATTAACATGGAACCTGAAAAATGATGGTTTGGAAGATGTTTTTCCTTTTCAATTGGGTGATTTTTAGGTTCCATGTTAATCCTCCGGGGTGTACAGTAGTTTATGCAACTAGCTTTGGAGTCGGAGAATTGTTCATGTTAGTTTGTGGGGACCAGTGGGAGCACTTCGCAACATTCTGATTCTGATAGAGAATTTGTTGCTATATAGCGAATTGAGCACCTACATCTTGCTATGGCCTTTCGATGTTACACTGATTCGCAGAATTCATAGGGATTGCGGTTGCAAGCACAGGCAAAATCCAACCATGTTCTGGGATGATGATGAATCTAAGATCAACACCATGCCAGCATTTCACTTTGCTTGGGAAAAGTCATGCTAGACAACAACCTGAGCATGGATGGGATCATTGCCTCATCCATCAGTCCTAATGTTTGATCACCCATCGGCGTGCCAGTGACACTCATACATCTCAGTTTTCAAAAAGTGCTGTTTTTTTCACCCAGTAAGAAAAGGGAGGAAAATCATCAAAATATTCCAAGCCTACTTGATATTTTTTGGATACTCGTATTTAATGAATGTTTCTGAATGTATCTATATATACACCTATATAGTTACATTTATATATATATATATGTTTATATCTATATTTATATGTATGCATTTTATATATATACATGTTTGTACAAATATATAAATACATTAATATACGTATTATCAATATTTTCACATCAACCCAACTCCTCGAGCATTGAACCCCAACTCCTCCAGGATGGAACTTGCAAATTATCCTTCTCTTTAAATGGTTCCTTTGTGGCTCCCATGGGAGAGGCTTGGGGTCCCGGGGGGTTGGGGTGAAGTTCACCCGAGGTCACGCTGGAAAAAATTAGCCAAGTTGATGTTGGAAAAAAGAAAGCTATGGATGTTCTTAAGTGTTCACGGCCCTTGATTTTCACAACACACATCCAGAATGGACTATGTAGGATGCTGTCAACAAAACTGCACTACTCATGGACACATATTTTTAGGGAGGCAAGAAGCGCTTCCAAACCGAGACGGAATGGGGTTCTTTCTGGTATAATTTCTTTCAGCCACTTCCCTTCAGGAAGTAGGCAAGAGACTTGTATTGTTGGCGGGATGGCACCTTGTAGTAGTCTACTACGTCTCAACAAGCGCATCGGTCGCAGGCCTTTTCAATGGATGTGGATGAGGACCGGAAAGTTCGTGGGTATGCACCGCTTGGGTGTTATATTCCCTACAAATAAGCTTCAACGATGCCTTAGCTGCTGGCTGTAGCCAGCTTGCTATTTTTGAAGGCCTTCCTCTGGGGCCTGCCTCACATTGTCTTCTTCTTGTCATTGATTGGACAGGAGTCAACGTTGGCCCTGGTTCTTGCTTCTGGTGATGAAGGACGTCGGGAAGTCAATTCGCTGAATCATAGCAGTGGTGGGTTTTTGAGATGTACCAGTTTGTGGATTTTGGTTGGGGAATGGATTGATTGATGGAAAGAATGATTACATTCCCTGCGCTGGCTCAGCACACAAACATTTTGAAAAGTACAGGTCGCAATCTCCGCAGCATTCTCCCCACACTTGTGACAGAAGATATGGTTTTGTAGGGAGTGTGTCAATGTGACGAAAAATGTGGTTTGTTGTGAACAAAAAACATTCGAAAGGAGAGATTGAAGTAAATCTCGGACAGCGCCTATTTCAGACATCACCCAAATTGGCAACTTGGTCAATGCAATGGAGTGATTCCGGATGGTTTTTTTCCGCAGAAAGAGGGGCCATTTTGAGGGGAACAAAACGCCAAAAAGCATGTGCTAGATGCTGTTAAAAAAAGACAATCGATGTTGGTAGCTTTTCACTTCTTGTTTTTTCTTTCAATGTTCATGTCTGTTTATCCCAAAACAAATGCGAAGGGAACGCCGATGGGGGAAGTTGTTGCCAGATGAGGTCAAATATCACTTAGAAAAATCGAGCAGGGTGATATTGTGATACATATCATATTTGAAGATCTTGGTTCAAGTGGAAGCCATTCTTGAATTAACTTGAAGTCAATGATAATTTGTATCTATAGACCTTCCCAGTGTTGGCAGTGTTACTCATGCGATGACCTGGTATGTTTTGTTGACTGGTACAAGGGGTCTATGGGTGAATGTTTGGTAGGGTGGTGATTTCATAAGGGTCAAACTACCACCCTGTGATTTTTGAAGTTGTAGCTTAGCATCTCCTATAGATTTACTACCAGTTTTATTACTAGTTTATAGAAATTCAATTTTGCTGTCATAGTTGCTGTATATACAGTAAGTCATATCATGTTGATTGGTTGTTTATGTTTTTTTGGTGTATAAAACGGTATTACATACTGTCTGTATACAACTGTGCCACTACATATGCCTTTGAAGAACGACACAGTGATCGGCATGGTAAAAGTCATGGTGGACAGGTTTTTTGCTGGCCGGAAAGGCTCGAAAAAAGGTCGGTGACGTTTTCTGTCCGCTCGGATGTGGTAATTACCAGATGACGACATGTTTTATTAGGTGAAGTATGTCAAAGACTTGAATCATCTTGAAGCATTTTTTTCGAGATGGGTATCCTTAAATTTATCACACCATCATTTTGCCGCCAGTTGTACCTCGAGGATCGGCCGATCCCTCCGATCCAACCTAAGGAGGGTCACGATGCCTTTGTGGTTCGTGGACTTGGAGAGGCGCGGTTCACGACAAGTTGAGAGAATGAGATCGTAAATAAGAACCCATAGGATCCATGTATGGTATATTTACATACCTACATTTATATACCCCAAATTTTAGCCATTAATGTAGGTAGATATATCATGACCATGGATGGTATGGGGAATAGTATACCTGTTTTTACATCATTTGAGGAGAACTATTTAAACTATCTATAGTTGGCTTGGGCTCCCAGGGTGTGTTTGTGTGTGCGTGTTTGGGTAGACTCCTGATGAGCTACTCAAAAACATGAGGGGCATTTTTGCGAAAAAAAAATAAAGGGTCCTACATTTCCATTGGAAGTTAGGATTACAAACTGGTACTCGTATATAGTCCCCTACATATTTCACAGTTTTTAATGGGCTTACGTTGTTGTTTGTTCCCTGGTGATCCGATCATCATGAGAATCCAATTTTGATGTGGATTTGCCACATCGGTGTAGTACAAGTATTTTGTACACAATATGTATCATGAAACGGTCCTGTACAAACGCAACAAGCATTGACAAGCAATAATTATCATGAGAGATAGATGCCCTCCCTATGCCTACATATTTCTAGTTTTTTTGTTCGAATCAATTGTTGCATGTAACATTCCTTCAAGATATATATTTCTTGCATTTTTTCTTTCCAAGGAATCCATAAACCAGCCGATCTCCCTTTGTTTATCTACTCCCATCGTCGTTTCCCTTGAAACCTGGGTTTCCAGCCGGAGGCCATGAAAATGCGACCTGCTTGGAAAGTCCAACTTCCAAAAGGCGTCAAGGCATCCGGGGAAGTGGTAACTGGAAGACAAATTGGAACTGGTAACTCTGGAATCCTTTTTTTTGAAAATCAAGATCTTTTAGTGTTTATTTTAAATGCATTATAGTCGAGATATTAGTAAAATTTAGTAAATGTATGTAAATCTCATACGGATTTTTTTTTTTTAGAGGACAAGGCGACATTTCCCCTTGCTAAATTTCAACATCGAGGATCAAATAATCTGAGTCCCGAGGCTTGGCCTGTCTTCGAAGAACCTTCACGAACTTCCAAGGGACGAAAGCCTTTAGAAGTGCCTCGGTGACCTCTTCGGACCACCCGTCGGAGGATGTGTTTTTTTGAGGTGAACAATTTTTCTCTGCATCACAGAAAAACGCCATGTTTAAAGTTTACACGCCCACCGTCTTGGTTAATCGTGAGTCTAGAAAAAAGAGATCCTTTTTTTTGAGTGTCTGAAAATGTTAAGTTTTGAGAAACCTGCATGTTTGGTTATTAACCTTAATTCTTTGGCGGTCCTTTAAAACATTAAAGCACCAACTCTATTCCGGACAAAATTTGGATGTTTCCAAAAATAGTGGTACCCCAAATCATCCATTTTAATAGGGTTTTCCATTATAACCATCCATTTTGGGGTACCACTATTTTTGGAAACACCGATATAGATGCATTTCTATGCCGGGCAAGATTTAATCACACTTTAAAAAAAAACAAATCCATCCTGGGAAAATTCCTTGCTAAGGATAAGACTGAAGTTGACCAATTGCATTCTGCTTCGGACAATTGGGTACAACTCATGGAAGGCGAGATTGGCGAGAGTGATCAGGGTCGAACCAGTCATCTGCAGATTCGGAGATGATTTTGAAGATGTAGGGTGATAGTGCCCTAAAAAGGATATTCAATAATATTCACAAGAAACCCGTAAAAAGCATGACTGAAAATTAATTGTGGAATTTTATAAAACTGTGCCGAAATAGAAACATTTCCCTTGGGCAATTTGCTGCCAACAAAAATTATCTCCGACGCCACTGGTTCCTGGCATGATTGGAGGCTGGGTTCAAACAAGAATGCTGGTGGCTGGAACAGAATATGAAGGCTTAAAGCTGGGAAACCTAAGTGGTTTGGCAAGTCCCATAGGATTCCCATGGGACGGGTATATTCATCTATACATTTACCTTAAAATCAACCATTCATATAGGTAAATATACCATGACCATGGATCCTACGGGAGTGGGGATGGTCTTTGGATCCCAGGATAACAGTGACAAAGAAAGGTTTATGTTGGGATTCCCTACTCAAAACGTAATCCTGGTGGTGACTAGTTGCGGGATAGATCCATGGCATGTCTCAAGAATGAAAAAGTGATAGCTGTAATCTTTAATCGGCTTTGGGTAGCCCCTCACTTCGAGACTTCGAGTATAAACTACGCTTTCACACCCGTTAGGAAGCATCAAAACATGTAACTGCAGCAAAAAATCATAGAAAAATGCTCTCAAATCCGTTTTAGCTTTACATTAAACTGCTCCAGAATTCCATCACAAATTCCCACAGTCACCACCATTTTCATCCAATGTTTTGGTTGTTTTTTTGTTTTAAGGCTACCCTCCAGGGAACTAACATATCCCCCAAAAATGGGATTTTGAAGATTATTTCCCTTTTCCCAAGGTGGGATATGTTAATTCCCTGGAGGGTAATTATCCGGCAAAATCCCCGGTGTTTTTTTGTTAAAAGGTAAACTCTATAGGGCAAACTACCCTGGTTTTCGCCACCGAAATTTTGGCGAATCGACCGAGGTTGCGTCCTCCATGGAGCCCTGTAGATCCACCACGTAAGAAGAAGGAAGCGCGTAACTTGGAAGGTTTTTCCTGAGAAAAACCCATAGGATTGGATGGAATTCCCATGGGATTGGATGGAATTCCCATGGGATTGGATGGAATTCCCATGGGATCGGATGGAATTCCCATCGGATCGGATGGGATTGCCATAGGATTGGATGGAATTCCCATAGGATTGGATGGGATTCCCATGGGATTGGATGGAATTCCCATAGGATCGGATGGGATTCCCAGGGAATTGGATGGGATTCCCATAGGATTGGATGGGATCCTATAGGATTGGATGGGATTCCCATAGGATTGGATGGAATTCCCATGGATTGGATGGGATTCCCATAGGATTGGATGGAATTCCATGGGATTGGATGGAATTCCCATAGGATTGGATGGAATTCCCATAGGATTGGATGGAATTCCCATAGGATTGGATGGAATTCCCATAGGATTGGATGGGATTCCCATAGGATTGGATGGGATTCCCAGGGGATTGCATGCGATTCCCAGTCCCATGGAATTGGTATATTTACCTATATCGTTTTACCATAAAATCAACCATTCATGGATCGGTATATAAATATACAACCGTCCCATTTATATACGTTTATGTACGATATATTTACCCACAGGATCTGTAGGATATGTAGGGCAAATATTTACCAAACTGATTTAGGATATCTTTATTTGAAATGTATAGGTAAATACACCAGTCCAATGGATTTACATGGGATGTATAAAACGGATTAATTGCGTTTCGATCGCAAAATCAAAACGGAGTCGGATGAAACATCCGGGGCCACCGGCAGATTTTTTTTTTTCGTTGTTTAGTTCTGGAAAAAAG
Source organism: Breviolum minutum Mf 1.05b.01 (assembly GCA_000507305.1). NCBI lineage: Eukaryota > Dinophyceae > Suessiales > Symbiodiniaceae > Breviolum > Breviolum minutum. The sequence continues at coordinate 135,168 of DF239027.1, forward strand.
GGACGGGAAGTTTTTCTCAAATTTGTGGTTAAGGTATGTTGGATGTTTATTGCATGTTGTTTTGGGTAGAATTCTATGATCCACAAGTGGAAATTAGATGTTATGATGGGTCGCTGAGTTTCCAGTTGACAGAATGAGGATAGTTTGCACGGATTTCTGGAGGTACGCGTAAATTGATTTAGTCAGGATGATTTTTTGGCTTTCTTGCTCAGATTGACTGGATGATGTTGACTTTAAAAATCACCATGAAATGGAAAGGACAATCATCTTCCAACCCTTCAAATTAGTTTTGTTTCTCCCTTCGTTGTCAAAAGTGCAAACACCCCTTGAAATCCAAGACTGCAAAAGAAAAACACTCCACTGGATTTGTTGAAGTATTGTAACTCCCTTCTTAAAGCACTTGCCCCTTTACGAAAGCAAACAAAAAAACGGAACAAACATCTCGCATAATGATTGTCTTCATTGAACTTTGGTTCATCAACCTGTCATCCCAGGTAAGAAACGACAACAAACGGTCCATGCAACCTTCGACACGGAGCTTGGGGGACCTGGATCTTGCAAAACAGACCAAAACAGTGGAGACACGGGTGGTTTGATTGTTGAGTTTGTTAGACCTCAATATCATATTTTCGGGGATAAAGTTCGAAACTCATGGGATCCATGTATGATATATTTACCACACAAATCAACTAAATGTAGGTAGATATACCATACATGGATCTTCACAAGTTTAGCTGTTTTTTTTGTTAGGGGGAACGACGTGCAGGTAAGTAAAATTGTGATCCTGACGTGATCGGCAGCATGGGAAGATGAGGATGCAGCTGCTCAGCAGGATACCCTGTTCTCCTGGAAAGTAAGAAACTACTGCAAACATATTACAGTGAAGCTATGCTTGGGCAAAGGTGAAACTGCAGGATTTGACCAAGAGTCCTTGGGTTCAAAGGAAAAAGATGGATGCTTGGATGCCTACTCGGCTCACGGAGTTTGAACTTGATGATCAGTGATGAATTTATGTGAAGTACCAGCAGTGTGGATGAATTTTGGGTCAACAAGTTTAAGATGAAGAACACATTTTGCAGCCTTGGCATTGGACTAAATCAACCCATGGAGCACTCAAATGGGTTTGATGTATGTACCCATATCATCCCACTACCCTCCCTGAAACCAACAGCTCGCCCCCTGAAACTAGGCCGAATCCCAAACGGAAAGACAGTTTCCCCATTTTTTCAGCTGTGAGCTTTTAGTTTTAGGGAGTGTACCTATTGCAAACTAATAGCCAAAGGTTGGTAGGTATAATATATCAAATTAATTCAAATTATATATATCAATAAATACTGTCTTTATATATTATAGATATACGGTAAATACGTATATTTTACTATCATTTCACATATATATATATTTATATTACATGATTTATTTAAATCCATATTAAAACACACATATCCATACCCTTCATTTCTTGACATAACCTCACTCCAACTTCTTACTTCCCCCTTCGCCGTGAAAACGCCATGGCGTCACGGCGGCATCCGGCGTCAAGTAGCACGGGCAGCAGCGATTTTCGGCGCTTGAGAGTGGCATGGATTGCAGATCCTAAGAAGACACATGGCAGAAATTCCCATCATGTTTTGGTTGGTTGGTTGGTCGGTCGGTTGGTTGGTCGGTCGGTTGGTTGGTTGGTTGGTTGGTGGGTTGGTCGGTTGGTCGGTTGGTGGTGGGTGTGTGGTGGTGGTGTGTGGTGTGTGTGTGTGTGTGTGTGTGTGTGTGTGTGTGTGTGTGTGTGTGTGTGTGTGTGTGTGTGTGTGTGTGTGTGTGTGTGTGTGTGTGTGTGTGTGTGTGTGTGTGTGTGTGTGTGTGTGTGTGTGTGTGTGTGTGTGTGTGTGTGTGTNTCCGTAGTCGATCGTGTGTGTGTGTCGTGTGTCGTGTGTGTGTGTGTGTGTGTGTGTGTGTGTGTGTGTGTGTGTGTGTGTGTGTGTGTGTGTGTGTGTGTGTGTGTGTGTGTGTGTGTGTGTGTGTGTGTGTGTGTGTGTGTGGTGTTTTTGGTTGTGAATGGTTGGGAGGTTTTTTGGGATTTTTCACGGCTTCATTGAGATCAATTCAAGGTTATGCGGCTTCATCAAGGTTATGCCCTCCATCGAATCTGAATCATCACATCTTCACCAGTTGCGGATAACCAGTTCCTATGTTCCACTACAGAACCACATGTCAACGAACATTCACAGGGAACAAACATTCACCAACCCTTCAGGCCATTTCCACCAACCCTCGGGGGCCCAATTGATTGGAAGATGTCACGAGTCACGTCAGGTCGGTTGCATCATGACTTTTTGGCGCATGAAGCTTTCAGATAAATTGGATGATCATCAATGATGTTTTTGTTTTGCATGTATCCTGCAGGGAATTAACATATCCCCCTGATAAGGCATATTTGAAGATGATTTTCCTTTTCCCCAGCTGGGATATGTTAATCCCCTGGAGGGTATCCTTTGCTCCAACAAAAAAAAACAGAAGAAACGTCACATTCACCACATTTGACGACTGTCATTGAATTTCCAGATGAATGGTCAATTATAGATCCTCACCAACCCTGAGTTGGTATGTAATTGTTCCATGAACTTTTGGTGTTTTATGTACACGGTGAAGCTTCGATGATATGTGGTCCGAAAAAAAAATTGATGAGAAAATAAGATCTCCCCCCAAATGTATTAAGATATGACATCTCAGGTCCATCGAATATGGTGTACTTACCTACATTTTTTGGGGTATCCCCCAAGCAACTACCAGCAATTGGCTTGACCCCATCGAGTGGACTGGAGTGAATGGAGTGGCCTTCTCCGGGGAGAAGGCCCTCCAGAGATGCCAAGCAAAAACCTTGAAATCAGATGCTCCAAAAAGGGCTGTAGGAATGTCCCAGAAACAACCCCCCCCAAAAAATCCGAACGAAATCAAGGTCGTGGTGATTTTTTGCAATTGGAAAAAATTGATTCGGAAATACCCCCTATTCTAAAGTGTTTTTAAGCATCCGGAACTGTTTTGCAATTCCCATGGAAGCCATGGGACGGGTATGGTATATTTACCTACTAATTTACCAGTCCTTCTGAAGTTTGGAACCAAACCAGGGTATCCCAAACCCAACTTGCGGGATCGCTTGCAGCGCGAGGCACACGGTCCAAACACGGGCAGTTTTTGGACGAACGGACGGTAGATGTTCTTTTTTGGTTGGGTGAGGTTTTTGAAGATTTAGAAATTGTGAGGAGAGTTTGGAAATAAAGTGACCATGCGTATATGATTGTTGTTTATGATTTCAGATGTTATTTTGACCTTTTGATATATCTTTCAAAATGAACATGAAGACCCTTTTTGATTGGAATTTTTCAGGTACTCCTCTGAATTCTTGGGGAGCCATAGCTTCATCTCTTGGTAAAAGTTAAGTATTTGATGGCTGTTCGTCTAGCAAGGGAACTACGTCAACGTTCCACAAGCAATATTCTATTCAATTACTAGGTGGTGGTATCAAACACCTGTATTTATTTTGTCTATTTGAGGAAACGATCCAGTTTGACTAATATTTCTCAGATGGGTTGAAACCACCGAGTAGTATAGATTTGCTGAATGAAATATGGCCTTTGCAGAGATTAAAAGCACTTGGCATGAAGTGAATCTAAGTGTGGGGGGGTCGGCTTCACTACCAGGCTGGATGGTCCTTTGTTCATTTGACGCCACGAGAAGTGAAGAAGGTCAGCCAGTTTGCTGTTTGTTTTGTTGGTTTGAAGGTCGAAGGGATCAGAAGCCAGTCAGCTGAAATCATTGAACCATGGGAACCACTGTGATTGTCATAGGTGGAAGCTTCTTTTCTTATTTGTGCAGTTACCCCTGGTCGATCATGTTTGCTGCTTTGTTTGTGGGGAATGAACAAACACAAAAAATGTAAATCATGACATATTGGATTACATATGGCACCCCCATGAACCAACCCCGTTTTTGATACGATCTCATGGCACTGCGCAGTTGTTGTATGCATGTCACATTTCATGTCACTTGGTCCTGCATCTATCGACAGGGTTCATTGACGAATCGAGACTATGACATTTTCATCGTACCTGGTGGCTACGCTCCAAACTTCGCAGAGACTTGGAGATGGGGCTCCATTTTGATTTCAACGTGAATCCCAATAAAGGTGGGGAAAGAAAGGAGAGTAAGTCAGGATACATCATGATACATCCGAATAAACCGTAAACCCAACATAATTTTGTTTTCTTTTTGGGTGGTTACAGTGAAGATACTGAGACCAACGGTAAAAGTTGGTGCCACAAAGCCTCGGATTATTGCCGGAGAGTTTATATGTCATGTTATTGGGTACGGTATTTATGAATTTGCTTAATTATTTACATATGCATATATGCTACCTTATCCGTCAACATATATTTCATGTTGTTTGCATCTACACATATTTACATTCTCATTTACAAAAATGAATATATATATATATACATATAATATGTATTTATTTTGTATTTTGTATATATACACATTGATATATTATATATACATAGTTTCTGAATGTATCATACATGCGCAATTTTTGGGTGCATACCTTTCTCCACAGTATATCATTTGCAGACATGCTCCCAATTCCCTAGATACTCAAGTTTGATGGACAATGGACATTGAGAAGTAAAAAACCTCAGGCCATGACTATATCCATCACAATCCTAAACAAAATCCAGATAATCCAGGATGAAAGTCTCAAGTTGCAAAAACATGATATGATACAACACGATTATCATGCTTGGATATTATACATATACAGCCTGAAAATGAAATATAGCACCTGAAAATAAGCCTGCGATGTTCCTTTCCACATCTTATTTAGTCGCTGGATTTGACAACTCAACACGACACTGTGGAAGCTGCCGAAACTCCCCAAGGAAGCTTTGGGTCACGAGGGAGGAGAGAACATTCGACGTTTCGTGCAGGTTTGGAGCAGCCGTTGGATGGTTTTTCGAAATCCTGGAGGGATGTATCTGGTCAAATTATAGCGACCTCAAACGACCTGGGGCCCCAAATGGTGGTGATTGTAAGGGAAATCCCCTTATTTCAGGCAAATCTAGGTTGGTGAAATATTATAATTTGACCAGATGTATAAAACCTTGTGAATAATGGTAGATAAACTACCAACCTCAACTGGTGAACGCTGGATTTCTGAACCATCAACAGTGTGATGGAAAGGATGGTCCAACTCCATCAAAAGAGAGGGATTGTATATATTGGACTTTTTTTTGCGGATTATGCTGGGCAATTTTATACTTATATACTCGTAGTAGGGATTCTACAACAGATTATAATAAGCCAAATAAGAGTCCCTACGCACTGTCGGATTTCAAGGTTTTTGTGTGAACCGTTTTTATGTGTTGAATTGTTGTTTCGAAATTCTGCGGCGTAGTGGTTTGAAACTTGTGGGACTTGAAGCCATCTTGAATCCACAACAAAACCTCCGGGATCAAGTGTGCAGCAAAAGATCAGATTCGGCCAAAAAAAATCGAGGCAATTTGTTCGCGAAAAAACCATGAAAAAACGACAACTGAAATCAAACATATCAAGCAGGGATGCCCCCCCAAACCACCAAACCAGGCTGGTGGAGGCTACGTTGGAATTTGTGCTGGAGCATATCTGGGTACATCGTGGGGTTATGATTTGCTTCCTGTGAATGTCTTGGATATCAATCATTGGGATCGTGGCAAAACCTTGAAATGCCAATTGAAAACAACAGCGAGAGGACTGCAAATTAGCCCAAAGCTACCAAAGGACTTTGAGATTCCATATGTGAATGGTCCCTTGTTCGAGATCTTGGATTCTTCCGTTGAATCCTTGGTGGATTTTGAGTCGCAACTCTGTGGGAAAGATGGAACTTATCCACAAGTGATGCGAGGCTCACCTGCCATTTTGGCAGGTCCATTTGGTAAAGGACGAGTTGTCTTGTTGTCACTTGGGCGACAAAACATAGCTGAATTTCTTGGGCAAAAAAATCAAAGTGACCAAATCATAAATAAATCACTGACCAAGAACCGTCCTAAATACCAAGTCAGCTAAATAAAGTGGTGGTTTAGGATATGTGCAAATTCTTTCCAACATGTCTATAGTTCAGGGTTGGGGAAGGATTCTAATTTGCACATGTCCATCATTGACTCCTTTCTTCCAAGAGTCATGCTTCAGTGCAAAATAGCTACCTACCCAGACAAGTTTCCTTAGATATCTTCGATTACATTCCACTGAAGCACCTCAGAGGGAAAGTCGTGGTAATCTCTCGGGCTTCCAAACTCCATATTAGTCTATCCCAGAGAATGTACGACATCTTTACCTACATGAATGGTTCATTTTCATGGTATATGTAGGTATAGATATACCATACATTGAGCATTGGGTATGGCAAACTGGAGTTCCACGGATGTCTTCTTTCTTGGGTTTCTTGGAGGACTGATCTCGTGACCTTAAAGCCAACACAGTATTATCTTTTCAAATTAGGGTTCGTTACCATTTTCTCCAAAGGTTTCTTTTTTGCAGAAATCTTCAAAATATATCTTCTCAATAAAAGTTTGTACCAGTTTGAATCCAATTGCCATAGATTTTTCAGGTCTCCTCATATGGAAGGAGCCGTCCCACTGGCTGACGCCTTTCGGAGCTTAATTGCTTGGACGGCCGATGCCGGCGAGGCCGCACGGCCGGTATCGCCTCCGGGCCCGATGATGGTGGCAGCAGTGACAGGGAAACCTACAGAAGCATCCATTACTCAGATTTTCCAAAAGTTTGACGCGAATCAAGATGGAAAGTTGGATATCAATGAACTACAACACCTTTTAACTTCTCTGGTAAGTGGTACAGAAACTTTGCCTGCTGTTGATGTGGAAGGCTTGCTGAAAAGTATAAAAGAAAAGGATTCGGAATCTGGCAGTGGAATTCGATATGAGGAGTTTATTGCGTGGATCTTTGGTGCACCATGTTTTATGTCGGATCCCGATGTCGGATCTGATGGTGAAACAGATGCCATTATGGATCCACCATCCTTGATCCGCATGTCCAGCGATGCACAATATGGAGAAGGGGTCAAAGTGCCAGAAAATGAGAAAGATTCTTGGTTTAAGCAGCAAAGATGCTGGTTGATATTTTTGGGAAGCTGGAAGTTGCCAAAACTTTTTTTCGCAAGGATGTGGTAGGTCTTTGCAGCATTCTGTAGGTGATTCAGAGCTTTTTTGATATCTCAAGGAGCCCATTCTACACATTATGATTGCCCTGAATCTCTGAACATGTGTTTTGGTTGGCAAAAATCTGCCACGCTTCCCTGTTTCTTTTTCGAAGAAAATTGTCAGCTAATGAATGCTAATGATGAATTAATTGGTTTGGGGCCCGGTGGTTTGGATTCCTGGGAAACCCTTTATGAAAGGGGGTTGTTAGGGGTATCCTTAGAATCCCAAACCACCGGGCCCCACATGAAATTGAGGATCCTTTAGCTGTGGCAACTCCATCCTTGACGCGAACCTGCAGCTCTTGCGGTGGCAACACCTCACAGCTGGTGTCTCCCGAACGTCTCGAGGCCTCCGTGGTCTGCATCCAACGTGCCACCCGCCGAAGCCGCGGGGAAGCCACGGTGACGGAAGCAGCGAAGGCGAAGGCGGAGCCTAAAGCCAAGGCAGTGGGAAAAGCTAAGGCCAAGGCAATTCCAACGCCAAGTCCTGGTTTAGGGGATGTGATTTTGAAGAAGGGTGGTGTTGATTTAATTTGTTGCTTGGGTGGTCCAATTTTACTTTCTGCTCCACATTCCATGAAGTTGATGCGTGGTGGTGGCGATACCGGTGAAAAAAGCCGCATGCATAAGCGTGAGCGTTATACTGCAGAGATTGCCATGATTGTGGCAAAAGAACTCCACTTAGCAGGGACACCAGCTTCAGTTTTGGTGTGGAACCGAATTTGTGGGCCTGGACGTGATCGAATGGATCCCAACTATCTCTTACGCTCGCAGTTTAGCAAGTCGAAATGGCACAAGGCTCTACATCATTGGGCCACAAAAATTGGAAAAGGTGGCCCAGCTACTGATGCAGGTAAGGGGTTTCCAAAACATATTTTCTCACCTTTGTTCCAATGCACAGAAATATTTAGAATGCCAAAAAAAGCCTCCCCAGGTGCATTCCTACACGAGTTTACCTAAACATGAGGAAATTTGTAAGATTTCTGAGCTATAGATATTTTTCAGCCACCACCACCACTATGTTTTTAAGGGCGAGTTCAAGAGGTTTCCGGCTGCAGACGGTGCAGGAGTTCCCTTATTTCATGTGGATCTTCATGGAAAAGTCTCTGAGCAACTACACCTTGACTTGGGCGCTGCTCCATTGGAAGCTGTTTGGCCAGAGGACCAAAGCTTTGTCCGGGCGCTGAAATTCAACTTCTGCAAGAAACTGGATCAGGCAAGCGCACACGCAAAAAAAAGAAAAGCAATATCATACTGCTTATTTTTCTTTTTGTTTTTTTTTGCTGGTGGTGGTGTTGACATTATTCGGGTTGTTGTTTCTGTTGATATTGCCTGTTTATTATTGCTGTTTGTTTGTTGATGTGATGGTAGAAGATTTAGAGATGCTTTTTATTTGATTCTGAACTTGCATTAGTTGATTATGTTGGGAGTTTGGAGGATGTTAACTTAAAAACTGCTTCATGATGATTGCGTAGTTTCTCGGTGTGACGACCCATACCAAAGAATTGACACAGTTGTTGGGAGGAAGGTTGTATGACGTTTTGGGCAATGCATCAGGTTTTACATGTACATTTGCGTGAAAGCATGCTTGAAAAATAGCCAACTCCGGAAACAGGAAACAAACCTGAATCAAGTGATGCATGAATCTACATGAATCATCAGTGTTGTGTGACGCATTTGTTGGTGGATTTTTTTCAACCATGAAATTTCCATGCAGGTTATGGCCGACTGCCGAGTTTTGACAAAGGGTAAGCAGATTATGGTGGATTCCGATCCAAGACTTCATGGTCTTTGGGGTGCAGATACCGTGACGACTATTTCACATCAGTCTGTTGCTTGGTTCAACAGCTCCAATGGTGTTCTAGTCGGTATGATTCCACCTGTGACCCCTGGGGTTGTGTATGTTTCATTATAAGTTCAAGGGCCCAAGGGTATCCTTTTTAACCCAAATAGACATGGTGTGCTGGTTGTTGTTGAGTCAAAGGAGGGGAACACCATCATTCCATTGATGCACGCCTTGTAGCAGGGGACTTGTAGCAGGGGATATGTAAGCAAGGTTGCTTTGAATGGGGCTCAGCTGGTGGCTTTCAAATCGTTTCATTATGGTAGCGATTTGGAGCTACCACCTGCTTCCCACATGAAACAATCATTGTATATAGTGTTTTCCAATGCATGATTCAGCATCAAGTATCATTCACCAAAGGGTGTCGTTTTCCATGTTGCGGGGTACCACCAACAAAGGTTTCCCGCGTTTCCAAAAGTGGATGATCTATGACTACAAAAACAGCGCACAACATGAAAAGGATTGAACAGCACCTTCAGGTTGTACTCAAGATCTTCTAAACGTCCAATCAACACCTGGAATATGTTCAGCCTCATAGATCTTAGATATACCCCCCCGGAAACTAACATGACAATGAAAGTGAAGATGCATTTCCTATTGAAATGGATGAAATGGGTGATTTTCCCAGCCTGTGCCTGTCATGTTAGTTTTAGGGCTTATCATCCTTTGGATGATTTCGAACTGAGACTTATCGTATCTCGCCTGCTTCCAAACTTTCGCACCCATCGAAACTTCGCATTCGCATTTGTGAAAAATATGATCACTCCAGACTCCATGACAATAAATGTTGATCCAATTTTTAGAAGCTGATTTCATATTGACTTGGAATCTTCAGCTACAGCTAAACTTGCAGCTGATCATTTTCACCAAGCAAAAAATCTGCTTGGAATTTTTGGAGTCATCAACTCAAATGCTCAATGTATGGCATATTTAGCTACATTTACCCCCCAAAACTACCCAAAATGTAGGTAAATAGACCATACTTTCAACCTGCAGGTTTTGCTTGGGATTCCTGCGGTACAATTTGAAATGCCACCTCAGCTTCGTGAGCAGCTGATCTTGAATCCTGAACTTGGTCAACGTTTTGCGCGAGCAATTCAAGAAGTTTACCATGAGGTGCCAAAAGATGTCCCAGGAAGTTAGTAAATGGTTAGTACAAGGAGAATATGGGCCCTAAGATATCCCATTTATAGGAAGGTAAGGAGACCCACTGATCCTAACCATTTACTAAGTTATATGCTGAGGTTTGGGGCGGTGGGTTGGATTTTTTCGGAAAAAAAACGGGGCCCCTGGTTGTTGGTTGTTGGGGATTTGTTGGGGATTTGTTGGAGATGATAGGGATTATGACCAATAAACCATGACATAAGAATCCCGGAACCTTAACCAACCCGGATTCAATGGAAAGTAGTTAGTTTTGTTTGTTGTTTTTCATGGCTCACCTGGATATTTCGCTGCGGATGGTTTTGGTGTGGATATCAGTGCGAAATACTTCATGGCTGTGGAACACCCCACCATGCATGAAGATGTATTTCCTATTGGAAATGGTGATTTACAAATGTCATGTTAATTAGATTCCCGGGATGTACTTGGAATCTTAAACTAGAAATTTAAAACTGAAGATGTTTTTATTGAAAACTAGATTGTTCACAATGCTTTCTCCGCGATGAGTCACTGTATTCCAGTAAACCAGCTACGGTAGCTGGCTAAGAACATCCTCTTTTCGAACTAGGGTAGGATTGGTGGCCAAATCCATTGTTTTTGCATTGTCTGAGGAGTAGAACATTGACAGAGAGCCCTTATTTCCGATGCTTTTTACTGTCAATGTCAACTTTTTCCTGGTTTTGAATGACTCTGATCTATAGTATTCATTAGTATTCGCAACAACTTGCTGAATGGAAACATAACCACTTGTTTGTGTTAATGGGTTTGGAAGGATTCATTTTGCCAACAAACCATGATTCGAGGGGCATTTTCCGCGACAAACTGGAAAGGTTGCCAAGTGTTGAATTTGCCTCCCCCTCTTTGAGAAAGAGCAATTTGATGCGGTTGGAGAAAAAAATTGGAACAACACACCGAAAGGATGGTTGAAACTTACCTGTCATAAATAATGGGCAAAACATATTGATCACCATGGTGTTGCCACGAAGTTGCTTTCCCACAGTTCAACTGGTTTCGTGTGGGTAGAAGGGGCTGGGGCCCACACAGTTAGTGTCAGTATGTGTCAGTAGATTTGAATCGCTATAGTACTTTTTCTTGTAAGCTTTTACTAAACTTGGATAAACCCCAGGATTCATCGATCAACAAAAACGACTGCCTTCTACAGAATTTACCACAGTTACAACCAAAGTGGTTGAAGACAATTACACAAAATTTCTCAATAGGCGCCGTAGATCTCTGTGTTTTTTGGAGCGAACCAAACTTCCGTCCCAAAGCATTCGCCAGAGTTGGAGTCGGTGGTACTAGGATGTCCCAGAAACTTAGTAAACGATTAGTAAATGGGTTATTACCTACCTATACATGGGATATATTTGGATGATATTCTCTTTACTAACCATTTACCAACTTCCTGGAACATCCAAGTAGTTGGTGGGGTATGTTGTCGATCAGGTTGTTACGCCTTGGTGGAAGGAGCGGATGAAATCCACGACACCTTGGCCACGACATGATGTCATCAATCCCACTGCAGAGGTGGGTTGCGAACCGGAAGAGTTCTGTCAGTTGAAGGATGGGTGGTTGTTTTTTACATACACCCCTAAAAACTAACACGTCCCCTGAAAATCAATGGTTGGAAAATGTATTCCCTACTGAAATCCTCCCTTTTTAGGGGACATTCGTTAGATTGTTAGTTTTCGGGGGTGTACACCAAGGGTTTTCGGGACCACCATTTTCCCTATGAATCAGGTAAAATGAGGTCCACTCAATGAGGCTAAAGGTATTTTTTTGACATACACCCCCGGAAGATTAACGGCTGGAACCTGAGAATAATTATGGGCCCCCTGGAAGTTCGGAAAATTTCAGTTTTCAAAAAGTTTCCATCATTATTCAGGTTCGATTCTATGTTAATCTTGCGGGGAGAAAAGGTCAGTTGGTTCTGGTGACATGGAAAATGTTTAAAATGAGACTACTGCTGTAGTTGTTTTTTGGAGGGTTCTTTTACTGGAAGTGGGAAAAACGTCAGAATCAGATCCCGGAGATTCGTCACCCTGCATACATGAGGTTCATGTGGTGCTATCAATATAGAAATCTGGTAAGTATCATCATGTTCATAAATGATGGATCTTCCGTGTTTGCACCATTGAATGTATCATAGTTTTAACACAAAAACGTCTTCCCTAAGAATCCCCAAGGACCCTCCAATGGGGCACGGGTCCTGAAAAAAACAGCCACTTTTGAGGTGTCAGGATTCTTAGGGTTCAACAATTCAATATAGGGCAAGATACACTCCCGTAAGCTAACATAGCCATGGAAAATCCACCATTTGTAGATGTATTTCCTATTGGAAAAGGTGGATTTCCATTGCGGCTATGTTAGTTTACCGGAGGGTAATCTTTAAACTTTAAACCACATCCACTTCTGACCTAAGGCTGTTCTTCCGTGAGTTCTTTTCCCGCAGGTGGAAGAGACTCTTCCCCCTGGAGGCCTCGACAATTTTCCAGCTTGGTCCACACAAATGGTGGATGAATTCCTTCAGGCGATTCCAGGGGTGTTGACCCACAGGGCGAAAAAGTCAGGGGTCATTCAATTACCAACCCATCAACCCATCTTGGAGGAATCAAACTTTGATGCAAACTCTATGGTAATTGTTGGGGCGGTTGATTTGCCCGGCTCTCAAAAAATGCCGTGTCAAATTGTTTCTGGTCAAATTATTATCGCGACCGAAAAAAAAACACAAGTTTTTTTCACTCCAAAATGTATATAGCGGAGGTTTAAGGACATCCCCTGATTTTTGAGGATTTTCCGGGTTGGTGAAATATTGTTCCATTTGGCCAGAAACTGCCTGGGTTGGTGTCATTTTTCATGACCCCTGTAAGGAACCACCGAAAAAACTAAAAACACCGAGCTCATGAAAGGAAAGCAATGTTTTCTCAATGGTTCGGTTCATAGGAGTAACTCTGAAAGCTTGGGCTCAATATCTAGCTGAATGAATAATTATAATTTGATATTTGCCTGGATTTTTTTCAGAAATAGCATGGTGAGAATGGGGCTGGCACATGAACCCATGTTTAGGATTGATGGGTTCTACCTGTATTCTGACACATTAATTTGATCGACATGGCTAACATCCAGTGTTAGACAATCAGGCCAACGGTTTTTGGTCTAAGTATGGTCGTTCGATGTTTACTTTTTAAGATCTGATTTTAGCTGGATGGTGGTTTTGATTATTTTTTATTTTCACCCCTATTTGGGGAAGCTTCCCAATTTGACTAATACTTTTCAGATGGGTTGAAACCACCAACTAGTTAGGTGTTGGGATGCTTTCTAGCAGTTTTTCTTTGGAACTCTGACATTTGTCCATGCTTAAACAACCCCATTGTTCCCTTTAGGAGGGCTTTTCACCCCCAGGTCCAAGGTGTTGAGGATCTTCAGAAATGCATCATTTCCAACCATGGGAAAGATCCGAATGTTGTAATGGGTTAGATTTGTTATTGAAAATACATTTAAGTGAAAATATGTATTTCTCTCATTTCTACACGCCTCCCCGGGGTGATATGAAATTGCAATATCCACAAGAGGAACGCTCCAAGCGAAACAATGGAGATTCTATCACTCCAAGCTGGTTATATCCATAAGTAACAAAGGTATATCCCAGGTGCTCTTTAAGTATGCATTATTTTACCTACATTACATGAACGGTGAAAAATGGGCCACATGAACAAGCGAAAATGTACAGGCTATAGGTAAATATTCCAAAATCCCATTCAGCGCATCTGGGTACACCCTGGAAGATTAACATATTTAACATGGAACCTACAGCCATCACCCATTTAGAAAGGAACATGATCTTCCAAACCTCCATGAGGACATGTTCCAGCCGTTAATCTTCCAGGGTGTATACGTAATACAATCCTCCCATGCAATCGACGACAACCGCAGCAGTTTTCCAACGGTGCCGTCTGCCCCGCCAGATCGAGAAAAGCATGAGATCAGAGGATCAGATCTGACTGCCTCGTTTCTCCAAAGGTTGGATCAAAGGATTTAGCTGGATTGCTGTAGTTCAAGAAGTGGATCCAGAAGTGGTAGGTAACACCATGGAGTCATGGAGTTTTTTTTTGAGTCACCCAATTTGTTGTGGGAGAATCAACATCTATCAGGATACACCAGCTATGTTAGATTGATTTTTTGTACCTACCAGTTTTTTTCCACAAGCAAGCAATTATTGCATGCTTGGAAGCTATCGATATATCGTAGCTCGGTGAATTCGAAAAGCACATGTGGCTTTGTTGACCCCGCATCCACCGAGTGGAGAAGGCTTCGGTGGTCGTATCCTTGACTCCGAAATGTGTATACACAGATACGTTGAGAATCCAACGAGTCAGAGTAATAGAAGTTCACTCACTGAAATGTGGTGGATGAACGATTATTTTGCTGAAATCTGCCTCACTTGATTTGATCACCAAATTTGTGGTTGAGAAAAAGATGTACTTGACAAATCAAGCAACAAGCGTGAGTTGAAAGTCAATTAGCGCGAAGACAACAGGTAAATAGATGAAACAGAAATCATAACCTAAAATTGGGACTTCCCACTGCCCACCTGAACTGAAACGCCTTCCTTTATCCCTTGCTACATCGCTGAGGTTTTGTGAGACGCGCAACTGGCAGTTCACAGGTGCTCGAAATGGAAGCTAGTGAAGCTGTTGGTTTCTTATACTTTATTGGAAGTCTCCATCCCCCAAAATATGGTTGATGATGTAGAGAGTAGATATGTTTACTGTACTCTGTTTTTGAAAGACGGGTGGCTCAATCATTTAATCATCAACGCTTGAGCCAATTGGAGGTAACCAACAACTATATAGGAATATGGGGTTGAATGGTTTGGAGCATGTTGAGTACACTGAGTACACAGCTTGCTGGAACCCAAAGTTGGCCAAAATCTTTCCAACATCCCTCTGCAATTGCTCTTAAAAGTCACCTACTAACTTTCATTGGTACACTTCATTCTAAGGGACCTTCCCAAGACAAAAAAACGACAACTTTTGAGGGAGAAACATTCCAGAAATTCAGTTTTTACCACCAAGCCAAACCACCACATCGTAGCCACAAACCCATTTGGGCCAGGTACTGATTTGGCAGTTGCACAGGGAGGGCCAGCAACTGAGTCTTTGAATGAAATGCAGGGTGTCAAACAAAACCCCTGGGTGCCGGGGTGACCAACAAATCTCACCCAAAAAAACAGATGTTGATTCATCGTTTTTTTTCTATCCGAAATTCTACGCCTCATATCAGAACTTAATAAATATGAAATGTTGTTTTGATTCATATATTATTGTAGTCGATTTTTTTCGGAAACCTTGTAGCCCCCACGTTTTCTTCTCCCTTTGGAAGGCCAGACCTTTTGGTGAGTGCTGAAGCTGCCAGTCTGGTAGCTCAAAGCGTGTGTGTCATTTTCCATTTTTTTTCCGTGCGAAAATGACCATTGGAGCAACTCGAGGCAACGGAATCCTGAAATGGTTGCTGAAAATTGAGGAGGCGGCCTGTTGCAGATGTGGTCAAAAGATTTTGGTTTCTTGTGAGGCTACCTCTCATAGGATGACTGACCATGAACATTGGTAGAGGTACCATCTCATTCAAATGATACTCTTGACGGAAGAAATCCTGCATGACCAAACATGTATGAAACCCTGCAAATAACGGGATATTTACCATATCAACTGGTGATCGCCGGATTTCTGAACCATCAGCAGTATGTTTAAGTTCCCAATCCACGGGCTCTAAGCTCACCCAACATGGAGGTTTAACCATGGGATTCCAAGCTTTGCCCAGATGTCAGACCTGCTTTTAAGGTAATGGAAAATGGACCCCTTGAAGATGTATTTCCTATTGAAAAATGGGAATAATCCAGCCAGCTATGTTAGTTTACCAGAGGGTAAGTCATTTTCTCAAAGCTGTGATAGTGTAACTAGATCCAATTTGACTTTTGCATATTTTTCAGATGGGTGGTTCAACCACCAACTAAGTAATCTCAGTGGGTCCCTGTATGAGGAACATCCCAAAGGATTCGTTTTCCTTCGCAACCGGGAAGTCACCGTGACACCTTCCCAGGGTAACGATGCAGTGGAAGTGGGCATTGTGCCCGTAAGCGAAGTCGAGGAGAATTGGACCACGATCTTGGGAGTCGTTAATTGGGGCGGTAAGGGTCCCTCATTCTTGAAAAAAGATATCTATTCAATATTCAAATCTGGTTCGTGAAAAGTACATACACAAAGAATGAATCAACAGCATGTCTAACATATTATGTAACTATACATGTATATATCTAAAAGGATGGTATTGGTTTTGTTATGTTTTGAACCTTTTGTGCAAAATTGCGATGCTGGTTTTCGTGTTTTTGTTTCTTTGCGGTATTTTCTTGCAACTCTGCTGATGCTTGAGTTCGCCCGTTGGATCCAGGTTTCTGCCAAAAGTGGTTGTTTTTTGTTGTCCTTCCAGCCTAGGGACTAGGGGGTGGCTCAGTAATAAAGCGGTTTTGCTGTTTCTGCTGTTTTATCATTTGATGTTTGGAAAAGTGAAATTGTTGAGAATACATTGCACTCTTCATGTTTGTTGCCCTTTATTTTTTTGGGGGTCGCAAGTCATCGAAAGCCAATCCGATATCGGTCCTGCCTCTCATCAGGAGCCTGGATACCTCTTCAACACTGGGCAGTGAGATGCTGAACATCTCGAAACTGAAAATGCCAACATCATCAGCCACGCAAAGTACTACACCCCCCGAAATAACATGGAACCTAAAAATGATGGTTTTTCATAGGAATCTTCTCTTCTAGGGGTTCATTTTCAGGTTCCACGTTAGTTTTCGGGGGTGTATATGGATGAAGAAGCGTGATGGGTTTTGCATACTCAATTTGACTTTTGCGTGTCAAGAGTCCACGAAGTTGCAATTTCTGACCTTACATGAAACATGTTTAAGCTTCAAGTTTCCGTTTCTGAAATTAGATCAACTGAAGCAAGAAGACATAGAAAGGAACGAGGTTTGGACACTTCAAGGTCATGGCAATGTGATATTCCTTTTCAGTTTAGGGGTCATGTCAAAACAGTACATCTTTAGTGAAAGTTTCAAGGCTGGTTTAGTTCTTGTGCACAATGTTTCCTGTAGGTGTGGACTGAAGTCTGAGAGTGTCAGTGGAGGTGATGGCGGAGGAGAACAAAAGTAAGATCCTCAGAAAGTGTGTTTCCATTGTAGATTCCAAGAATTGCTTCATGCTGAAGTAGCTAAGAACAAGTACGATAAAATGAAATGTTTGAAGTAGTATCCCAAATTAGTATGACAAGATAAGGAGTGTTGAACTGATGTTGAACTGTATTTAACAGGAAAGGTGCTGAGATCAGTTTTGCACCACTTGACTGTCAGATCCTTTTGCAGGGACTGACATATAGGTGGTTAGATACCCAAGGAATCCCATCCCACAAAGTCCTCTCACCCAGAGTGGAAAGTGAAGCTCGAAACTTTCACAAACCTATGCAGCTTGATAAGGATTTTATCCTTTGCAGAATCCTCATCCGGTTGCACCGATTTTGCTTTTGGCCGTGATTCCTTTTTGGATGGACAAAGAAAACATATCCTTCCTTGTCCCGACTTGAAATCCCACAGAGTTCGGTTATTTTCAGGCCGACTTGGCCTATGTACATGAAGTTTGTGGAGATCATTTGTGATGTTGATCGAAAGAAGGCCCACACACATCCCACACGTCACCTGACCATAAATGGCAACAAATATGTTGATGACCGAAATCTGGCACCGGTTGATGCGGTTGTGTTTTTCAAATATCTTTAGGAGATGCCTACCTTAGACGGCTACATTTACATTTTGATGTCAAAACCATGAAAGTTTGTTTGGCACATGCAACAAATGGAACACCATTGAACAAGTTGATGCTGCCATTTACAACATACAGATATACAGATGCCACCATGGATATGGTCATGGTGTTTTGAATGCTGGGTGGTGGTTTGAAACCTTTTCATTTTTACCCCATACCTGGCAAAGATGATCAAATTTGACTTTTGCATATTTCTCGGATGGCTTCAAACCACCAACTAGATTGGGGGTTTCCTGAAATGGTGGTACCCCCATTTCACACCCCAAAATGATCATTTCTAGTAGGAAAACCCCATGGTTGTTGAGTACCAGCATTTTAGGAAACCCTCATATAGATTGGTGTTTCTTTGGATGTTCGTTTTTTTTGTTGTTTGTTTTTTTCTCCGCAGGCTTCTTTCCATGTTGGAAGCAAGAAGGATAACTTGCAAGAGGTGCTGGGAGCTGGGAAGTGGAAGTCCATTGATCGTGCTGTTGAAAAACAGCACGAGTCCGAGTTGGTTGTTTTATTTCATTGTTTGGTGAAGTTGTTCAACACTTGGGATACTTAGGAAGATCATTCTAGCATGTTGGAGTTGAAACAAGTTGGTGGAAATCATTTCAGTTGTTTTTTTCATTCAGGCAATTTTCAGCTTGAGAACCTCAGGTATACCCTTATCAAGCATTGTAGAAGGGATGACTTGAGTGAAATGACCTCGAAAAAGAGTTGCTGAATCACCAAGAGTGCAGGTACCATCTCTGGAACTAACCTTCCACAGGTGGTTGGGATGATCAGTTTTCTTTTTTAGGTGGGATACGTTGGTTCCATTTGGACTATAAGCTTTGCATACAGTACATTTTGTCACCTGATTCATTTTTCCCCTCCTTCTCCCAAAAGAACTCGGTCCAGAGGTTTGAAACATATGATGTTTACAACACAAGAACACCAATTTGAATCATAAGTTTATTGTAAACAAAAACTCCCCACCAGAGTTTTTCATCAAAAATTAAATGGGACCTTTACCAACGGACCCCGGGAAGCACTTTGCGATGGAGCTACTAGATACTCAGGTTTTTTTCGGGGAACGTTCAGGAATAGGTCCGTTCGTTGCAGATGTCTTGGAGAGTTGGATTTTGTTCTGTCAAGGTGAAGACGTTGGAGCTACCATATGATGAGGAAATCCGGTTGGCTGTCACTGGTTGGAGCGGCACACGTTGGGGACTCCCTGCCAAGTTGGGTATCCGGGCTAGGGAGGGAGGTTGCCCACGGGGAGGGAGCTGTTGGGTTTGATGGTGTAAAATCCAACAGCTGGGTGGTTTGAAACGCACTGCGGCAGTCTGGAACCTCACATTAACATACACTAACATGTTCATGCATTTTCTGGGTAGTGGTTTCATGTTTTTTTTCACCCCGAACCTTGGGGAAATGGATTGGTTCATCCACCAACTTTCGAATGGATATTTTTCAAATGGATTGGTTCATCCACCATGTTTGACTTTAGCATATTTTTCAAATGGATTGGTTCAACCACCAACTTTCGAAAAACATCCAGAACATGTTCAAAGAAATTATAGGTTTTTTGGTATTATGAGCGTAGAATTTCCTGAAAATGTTTGGAACATGGAGAATTAGAACTTGGAATTGTACGATATATGTATCTGCTGATGGATGGTTGTAGTATGTGGGGTATGTAGATACCTTTGGGTGTTTGTACCACCTATGCTTCTATTGTGTCAGCTGTCAACTGCAGTGCACCATTCAATAGTAGCAGCACCAAGCCCACATCATATACATTTTCATATACAAATTACATACCTATGTATATAAATATCGTGTGTATATATATATATATATACATGTATATTCTTATATGTATATTTCCAAGACATACGTGCATAGAGCATATACTATTGTATATGTTCCAGGAATTCCACCAAAAACAAGCCAAGTTTGCCTCAGGGTTGGTAGTTCAGCTGGACTCCAAGGGAAAAAACATGGTTGCGAAGATTCTTTGCGAATCTTCCTCCCAAACCCTCCAATTGGATGGTAGGTACCACCGAAAACCAGCATGACACCATGTCAACTGGTTTATCCCAAAAGGAAAGTACTGGCCTTTCTCAACCATACAATAGTATATACTCTATGTATGTATTTCCTGGAAATATGCATATAAGAATACATATATATATATACATCATTTTGCAGGGGCCATGATAATCTTCGGGGGGGAAAAAAATGTGTGGCCAATTTATTTCACAGCCAACCCATCGCTCTGTCCGAAAAAAAAACGTGGTGATTTCAATGATAGGGGAAAATGGCCAACAAAAAAAGAGCATGGAATTAAAGGAACAGAATACATTCATCAAAAGGCAAAAAACACATGATCTCACCTGGTTTTTCAAAATAAAGCAAGTACTCCCTAGAAGTTAACCGAAATCAACGTGACTGTTTCTGATATTTCTGAAAGAACATATCAATTAAATTTCACCACAATCGTTTGAGTTGTCCCCCTTCGCAGTAGTGGCAAAAGTTCAGGTTTAGTTCGGAATCCCCTACTATTACTGAGAAGGAGGTCAATCCAACCAATGGTCTTTTTTTGCCCAGGTCGCTACCATCGATGTATGGTACAGGTATATTTACCCTGTATTTTGGTTGAATTTTTGTGGAACATGTAGGTAGATATACCATACATTGGATCTACCCCCCACCCAGTAACAGTGGCAAATGAAGGTTTAGGTTGGGATCCCGGATCCTAAAAATAGAATGGCGTTCCGGTGGTGACAATTGCATCCTGGGTGGGGGTGAGCCCGAACCATACATGGATTGTATGGGAGGAATTTTATGTGAGGGATCATTATATTACCCATTTGGGGGGGGGGAATCCAACAATACAAATCTATGGTAATGTTCAAGGATTTCCCTTATCATAATGCATTGTTTGGGTTGGTGTCCTATCATGACCCCTGTATCCTCCTGTTTTTTTGTTGGTTTAGATGTCAACCCCCCCACTCTCAAGGTGTACGCCTTGAACCACCACAGAAGTGGATGGGAGGTCCTGCGGTGGATGGGAAGGATGGGCTTCTATTTCTATGTTTTCATATGCTCAGCATGGCATATTTCCACATCATATGATATATCTATAATATGATATGTATTATAAGGGTAGATATTTCCACATAATCTCAAGTCATTCATCAGCCAATGGTTAACTGGCAGTACAGGTTGGTGGTTTTCTATCCTACTGTTGATGTAAGAAATCCTGCCCCACTTGGAGTGTGAACCCTTTAAATAGCGCTATAAACTCCCTATAATAATTATCTATGTATGTATATCAATCTATATTGCCGGGAGCAGGACTGATTTCATCAACAGTAGGCGCCTCAATGAGATGGGAACTCTAGTGGTAAGATTCCTAGATTGAAATGGAACTATCAAACCGAATCAATGTAACCATTAAACCATGAGTTGAAAATCAGAACCGCAAACAATTACTTGAATGAATTCAGAAAACAGTGAACAGATGAGCAGTGAACACCTACCGTATGTATTTAAAATGTGTTGCATCCGTGTTCTCCGTGGTCGTTTCCTTCCCTTCCCGAAAGGTGACGACTCAGACTCCGACTCAGATTCCAATGCTGAGGAGGTCTCGGATTACGTGAAAAACAATTTTTTGGATCCAGACAAATGACTTATAGGATGTTCATGAAGAGGATGATTCTGGTCAAGGTACTGTTGATGGAAGAAATCCTGCACCACCAAGGATAATCATTATCCCATTATTTGTAGGGTTTCACCACCATCCCAGGTGGTTGTTTGGGATTTCTTCATCAGCCGTATGACAACATTGGACCGCAATATTTTTGTGGAAGTAGCTCCGAGATGTAGGAAAAACAATGGGCCACTAATATCAACCAGTTCATATTTGATGGGACATAGCCTTCTTTTCGAATTACATGATGTGTTCCCGATGTTTTACAGGCAAACTGCAAGAGCATCCGATTTTTTATCTAGAATAGATATCATACGACCCATTAAAATGATCACATTTTCCATCATTTTCCATTGCCATCTTGTATAAGAATATATTATTGCAGGTCTAAGGAACGATACTGTTTTTGCATCTAAATCAGACATGTCCCAATGATTCAACAATTACAGAAAAATTGTCCCACCAACCAAAGATTGAATCATCTACCCTTCAAATTCTCCAAAATCAAATTGAAATATATGTTTCAGCTGAATTGATTCAGTCATTGGAAACTCACAATAGTCCCCAACATGATGTTTTTCTTTGTGTTGAATCCACAACTTTCCCCAATAACCAGCTTTAGGCGACCAGTTTTGACCCCAAAACAGACATGACTGACTTGGAGGATGACCGTTTCTCCAATACCTGCGGAAACGTGGCCCTGTGCTGAGTCTTCCCAAATCATTTCATAAAAAATGTATTTAACTTGAAGAATTTGCAAGCCATCAAAGTCTGAACCATTGGTATATACGAGATTGTTACACTGGAAAATACGAAACTTTTGACTGTTGTTGATCTGCATGGTTGTAAATTCGTTGAATTTAGCTTCCTTTGCGTTCTTGGAAGTACCAGCATGTACCTTCTATTGTGTTTTGTGTTTTGGTGGGAAGAAGTTGGTTGTAAACCGTCCAGGGTAAGCAGAATTTCCTGCATGTGACTTGAGGTGCAGCCTTCTACTTGGCATGTGGCAAGCATTTGTGTGGACCTGGAGAAGAAGCAGGCAGCGAATGTGGAAAGGATCACATTGATTGAGGATACAGTAAGTAAAGGTGCTTTGTTTACAAAAAAACACAGAAAGTCTTTCACTTGAAATTTGAAAATCCATCTTGATGTAGCTTTTGCCTTGGCCTCGGGTACTCTGATCACCAACCTGCATGGCTGACATCAACTTGAAGACGTTCTCAGGAAATGCAGATCATTTTGGACGGTGAGCAGCATTTAGTGGTCTTGCGCTTGACTGGAGCCGTGGTGTTGAAACAACGCGACAGCTTAAATGTCAATTGACAAATCATCCCTGATCGATCAACATAAATTGCCAAATCATTTCACAAAAGATAGATCCAAACTAGTTGGATATTGATCCAAACATTTACTGTACCCCCGAAAACTAACATGACGATTGCTGGAAAATTCCCCACTGATTCAGTAAGAAATGGAGCCATCTTCATTCAAATTGTGGATTTTTAGTACAGTAATCGTCATGTTAGTTTTCAGGGAGAAGAAATGGCGATTTCAGGCTGTCAATTCTCCAAGGCGAGGGACCCAAACCTTTTTGCACCTGAAGGTCTTTTCAGTTTGATGGCCCAAGATGACCCAAGAAAGTTGCGAACGGCGAACGGTGAACGGTGGTGTTTGATACTGGAAAGCGAGGGGGGAAGGTTGACCAGAATCCGGAATGCATAGAGGGTGTTTGTTAGAATGTACAATGAAGGAAGTACTGCGGTAGTAGTTTCGGAACCATGTTTTTTCTTCAAGTTCGTCCTATGGCATCTTGGTTCCAAAAAAAAATGCTGCTATTAAACTTCAATTGCGGCGGCATCTTGGGTGGTTTACTGGTGGCAAATTCATACAGTAAAGCTATGGTTTCATATGCTACCAACAAGCTGAATCATCTGAAAGTATTGCTCAACTCCAAGTTGTCAAAGTTGGTTTTTTGGCAAAGGTCCTTTGATAAACCAGCACAAAAGAATTTGCACACATCCAAACAAATACGGTGGCTTTTAAACTTAACACAATTGGAGATAGTAACCTCCACCGTCCTCCACCCTTCAAGTTTAACCTAGCTGCTAAATTAACCTTTGGAAGAGATGATACCTAGTTGATCATTTTTGTTCACCTTTGATGATAGATTTTGGCTGTGCAATAGATTCTAAAGGGTTGCCAACCAGCTGCATCAAAGCTTAACCTAATACGGTTGAAGGAAGAAATACTGCACCAGAGATACGTAAAAGACTAGGAAACAACGGGATATTTGATGATTATCCCATGACGGATCCATGGGACGATTGCATATTTACCTACATGAATGGTTGATTCCTATGGTTTTCATGTAGGTAAATATACAGATCCTCGTCCCATGGGAATCCATCGAATTGCTAAGGTATCGATCCTGTGGAGGGTTTGGTCCTCTTTGGACGTCGAAGAGTACGGAATCCTCGGGTCCGTTGTGGTTGAATCCGGTCGTGCGGTTCGGAAGGAAGCCAACCGGAAAGTAACTTGGAGGTGGAGGTTCTAGAGGTGGAAAATAGTTATTTCTTGGAAGATGATGACAATTCCCTAAGAAAAAATGGTGCAGAAACCTCGTAAAGCAACATTAAGGGTCAAAAAATGATTGCAACTTGGATTTCCAGGATTAGACATGCCTGAATATAATCTTGATAAATCTCATTCCCACAATTCAGTTGAGCAATGACACAACCATCTGATTGTTTAGAGTATATAGGAAATGATATTGCCCACTTCTGTGGGGATTATAATAAACCATGATAAGGATCCCTAATAAACAATCAGTATACATAATGGAAAGTAAGAGGTTATTTTTCGTGGCTCATTGGTATTTCAATAGCTTCTCAATTTGCTTCCTTTTGAGGCTGGAAAGATCGCAGAACGCGAGTGGCGCTTGGGCGGTCACCTACGGCAAATGCGTATGGAATCGCCGGGGGGCCTTGTGGACAGTTCACGAAGTAGCCATGAATGACTTTGATCCAAATCTTTGGGACATGTTACCCCCCAGGTATTCCAATGTACTGTAGGTTTTTCAATCAAATTCTTTTTCCATTGTTTTTTTTGGTGCTTCCGACTATGTAAATCGTTGATTTCCCCTCTTGTCGTGTTAGCTCTTTTAAGGAGGTTAACGGTTAGATGATAAGTCCAAGTTTTGAAGGGGAGGACGACTTGACGACTTTTGAACAGAGTCATGCCACAACCCTTACCATCCATGTATGGTATATTTACCTACATCTACCATAAAAATCAACCAAATGTAGGTAAATATACCATACATGGATCCTATGGGCAATTGGTTCAAACGATTGCACCCACCGGATGCATCTCCGTGATCTCCGTGATGTGATCTCCTTGCAGGCATTGTGAGATTTTTTATTTCTGTCACTGCATTTTTCACCGAGGAAATTCTTATCGATTTCAGAGGCAAGGAATCCACGCGTTGCGTTGTGATTGACAGCGAAGCTCATCATTATATATGTGTCACTGAAAATGAGATCAAAGGGAGAATCCCAAACTACCAGTGAAATACCCAAGCATCTTAGTATGAAAATGAATAGAACATGATAGGTTGCCACAGCCACAAGGTGTGGGCTTTTGAAATTCTCTACTGTGTCCGATTTGTGCATCAAAATGTCAGACAGAGCCAACCAAACACCCGGCACGCCAAAGAACATACTGTAAATACAAATTCCGTGTATTTTGTTCAGCTTCAGCTTCTACAAATGAAACCAGACTTCCATTGACTTCCCATGATTTTTTTCATGATTCAATGCAACATGATGTCACCCGATTTCCATGAATCTCGTAGGCTTGGGGCCAACAACTTCCAAAAGGTGTCAGAGTCCTCAGATGGTAGAGCTTTAACACCAGAGTTGTATGTTCTCTTTGTTGGACTATGACCCATATCCATGTATGTATGATTATGTATGTACGGTATATTAACCTACATGTACTATAAAGATCTACCCAATGTAGTTATACCATACATGGAACCTATGGGTGATAGGGATTACTATGTGGCTATCACTATGTTTGTGTGCGAATGTGCTTGCCTCTATAAACAAAAATGTGTAGGTACGTGCATCTTTGGATATTTTTTTGCATCTGAAAGTCAGTCTGAAAGAAAGATTTAAATCATCCATATCCGTGGAAGTTCCATCCTACCAAGTATTCAAGTCGCAAGTTTCAGTGACATCCTTGCAAGTTAAATACTTCATCATACCACTGTAGGTGGTGGTATCACACTTTTTTTTTGAATTTTCACCCCAATTTTTTGGGAAATGATCAAGTTTGACTTGTGCAATCCTTTTTGCATATATTTATAACCCATGACGGATCCATGGGAATGGTATATTTACCTACATGAAAACCATCATTTACCATAAAATATCAACCATTCATGTGGGTGTTTCCGAAAATAGTGGTACCCCCAAATTATCCATTTTAATAGGGTTTTCCATTATTTTCACCATCCATTTTGGGGGAAAACCCCTATTTTTGGAAACACCCATGTAGGTGTCTATACCATTTCCCATGGAATCCGTCATGGGTAAGTTGGTGTTTTCACGAGGTTTGGGGTTGTCGCACCTGTGGATCCAGAAGTGCGGCAGATGTGAGAATTTGTTGGAGTTGTTTGGGGATCTCAAAGATCTCCAAAACCGAAAACAAAACAAAAAAAACGTTGGGGAGGACGGGTTGGGGTTGGAGGACTTTTTGGTCATATATTCATATACTGGAAACAGTTTGAATACAATGGATACGATATATATATATACATATCGATATAGTGAGGATTGATTAATCATAGAGAGAGATATCATACTAAGATGTGTGTTTTAGTGCGTTCAGACCTCAAAGCACGTTTTGTTTTTTGAGTGGGAAGGTCCTATCGTTACAAGGACCACTCGTTGGTGTGAGTCATGATCAGTCAGAATCATCAAGATGTTTCCATCTGGTAAACTAACATAGCTGGCTAGGAAAATGGACGATGACTGAAGATGTATTTCCTACATAAAATATGGAACCTTGCCTTGCCATGTCAGTTTACAGGAGGGTACATCATGCCTTGCTAAACGGGCTCCCAATTTCATGGTTCATGATCTCATGACTATCTCAAATTTGAGGTCATCCTTCAACCTAAAAACCTGTGGGGCTTCCTATCCCTTCCCAAAAACGGAACCCACCAACGAGGTCATACTGCACGGCAGAAGAGTGCATCGAGGTTCGGTAAACAACCTGGGATCGACTGCCAAAATCAACTGGATACCCTCCCGAAGTTGAACAGTTCGCCCCTGAAAAGTAACCTTCCCAATAGGAAAGGCTTGTCTTCCAAGGACCATTTTTCAGGGGCGAGCTGTTAAACATCGGGGGGTGTAAAAATGGGACTTCCAGAAATGAGTTGATCTACCCTCCAGGGAACGATCACATATCCCACCCTGGGGAAGAGACAAATCATCCATTCAAAAGTGCCTTAGTAGAAAATATGTTTGTTCCAGGAGGGTATTTAACTGAGGATTTATGTTTAAATTTGGAATTTCTTCAAAAAAGACAACATTGGATGATTTTCAAGAAGGAGGAACAGCATGATACTTATGGTTAGAAGTGTAAATTGAAACTTGTGATGACTGGGTTTTGGTTACACCATTATTTTCATAATGGAATGGGTGGAGTTATATAGAGCTTTTTATGGAGTTTCCAGCTTGGTGAGATTTTTGATAATTTTTGCAGCACGTTCGAGGGTTAACCCGCTTGCTTGTAGATGATATCATATCCTGTCTTGGTTAGAGTAGCAATAGGTGTTAAGTCTGAAGTTTATTCCCATGTTCATGATACAGGGAGTCATGTACGGTACATATGATTTTATATAGTGAATGTTGGGGACTGAGAATTCGTGACCTGGGGCTGATAATGATATAACTTGTCAATCTTGTAAGACTAATCAACAACTTAGACTTGAAATGAAAGCCTTAAAGCCAATTGATATCATTTTTCACATCCAATCTCTTCAGGGTGATCTCAATCCAGCCATTTTTTAGCATCAGAACTCCATGTGATGGAATCAGGCCTCCAAATGATGCAGACCCACGTCATGATGGCCTGACAGTCTGGCGACTTGAGAGACATATGGCGAGACCCGTAACTTCATTCGCCATGAAGATGATGAAGTACCTCCCGAGATTCCAGTGAAATTTCAAAAACAACCGGAGTTGTAGCAGACCACCTGTTTTTGTAAGTGGAAAAGTAAAACTTGGATTTGTCGAAGGCGATTTTTTACGGGTTGTACCATGGGATTCATCACTATGAAAGCACCATTTGGGAGAATATGTTTGGAACTTTTTCAAGCCAAGCAAGCAAATCCAAGTAAGACTGGTGGCATTCCGCTAGGGGGATCGGGATCAACCCTGTACCGCCTGTCTTTAGGAACTGTTCCATTGTTTTCGGGAATGGTGGTGGGGAAGATAAGCTTTTTTCTTCGGTGGGATATATGATATCAATTGATATCACATGTATCCATCCCCTGGAGGTTTACCCTTTATTTGACTGGTATCCTGCTCGCTGGACACGTTAACTTCTGGAATTGTTGGGTGCCTTTGTTTCCATGAAGTTTGCAAATTTGAAACTATTTCTATGTAGATTAAGAACAATGTAAGTGAAATCATTGAACATGCTGTGCACATTTCGTCTAGGTTTCAGAACATGGAATTTGCTGCCTGTGTCTACCGGTTTTGACACCTGTAAGGGGCCCAATATACTAGCAGACTTCACAGGAATCATTTTGTTCGGGAGACCAAAACTCTGTTCATTCAATGAGCCACGAACAAAAAGGCCCCTGGTAGGTTGATTTAATTTGAATGCAAAGGATGATGACATGTCATCTACTCTCTATTCCAGGTATTTTCAAATCGCCCATCACATTTGATAATGTCGGAAAACCTATGGTATGTTGAATTAACCTCTTGACAGGGGTTGTCGCGGGTTTGGGAACCCTGAGGTCTTAGTGGCGGATTCTTTTAAAGAATTGGTACTGGAATCAAAAGAGTTTGCATCTCAGAAACCGTGCAGGTTCCGAAGAGCTGCGGGAGATTCAGACTTTGGATGTTTTGAAGACTTTGGAAGTCCATGGATGTTCAGTTCTTGCCCACAGTGTTTAAACTGTTGGTTTCACCATGGGTTCACCATGGGTTCAAAGGTTTCTATCATCGAAAAGAGGAGGGATCCCTTGTTTAATGGTGGGAAGGACACGAGATGACGAAGGAATTTCGGTTGGAACTCTTCAGGGGAAGCCGCTATCGTATGTACCGAGGCATGTCTTTGTGCTCCTCTATGCACCTTGGTGTGAAGCTTGCCCGGAGGCTTAACAATTTGTAATAAAGCATTCCAGCCAAACATCCTAAAATGACGAGGATGAGCAACAAGAAGAAGAAGAAGAAGAAGAAGATGAAGAAGAAGAAGAAGAAGCAGTAGTAGTAGTAGTAGTAGTAGTAGTAGATGATGATGATGATGATGAGGAGGAGGAGGAGATCTATGCACTGTTCCTCCGCACAGCTGTTGAGGTCAGGAGGTGAAGCCACATTGGAGAAAATTGGCAAAAATGCTGAAGGAGCATCGCAGCTGGGGATGTTTGTTTTTTTTCAAAAGAAACTAAACATTATTTAACAAGCGTTTTTTAACCGCAACTTAAGTCATTTTAACTGCAAGAAGGTACAATGTGTCGGGCATATGTATGACGTTTTGCCAAAGATATCCAAGAATTGCGGTTGGAAAAATTCAGCAAAATTTACGGTTCAACCACCTTTGTGAAACCGAAAAATTGACCAGAAGACATGGGATGGACATTTAATAGATGATGTAAGGCAGTTGGATGGTTGCAGAAATCACCGAAATCACGTCGATGGTAATAGATTCAGATCCCTGATATGCCTTGAGGTCAGGATAATCTAAATAACTGCAAACAATATCACAACTATCACTTCACTCTATGGCGGCTATGGCTTAGTAGATGTCATCTAACCCATAATTTGTCTTTGAAGTCTTAGATTGACATGAAAGGTGCTGACTGTATTTTGGAGTTTGAAACAATAGTGCTTATTTGTTGATATCCTCCTGCACAAGCAAAAAATCGAATCGTACCACAACTAGATTGAACCAACCCTTTTAAACGTATACTGGTACTTGTAGTTGTTACCTCATGATGACGTTCAAATCAGTGGTTTCTCATCCATTTCCATTGATGAAAGTTGCGCCACTGCATTGGATCCCTTGCAGGGATCCAGCAATATCCGCATTGCCATGATGGACTCGGATGAGAATGATGCGTCTCTGGGACGACCTGAGAATTGAGGGGGAAAATTGGTGTTTTTCAAGGTGCAAACGTTTGGCACCCAACCGGGAAATACCCTCCCTGAAACTAATAACAGCGAAATACCCTGACAAATTCCAATGGGTTGAAAGATGAACTTTCCTTTTGGGGCAATTTTGGCCTATTTTCAAAGGTGAACTGTTAGTTTCAGGGTAACAGTTATACAGCATATCATCCTCCTGTTTGGCACTGAAATCAGTCGATGAGTGAATGTCCCTTGAAACCCTGGTTCAATCGGTGGGAGATGTTGCGAGGCCTCAAAAACCACTCGTGGATACCTTGTAAGCTGGGGTCTTTGATGGAGACATATTTTTTGCCAGGTTCCCCCTCTCCAAGTATACGTGCAGTATAAGATTGGAGCATTAGCAAAAAACATAGTTCCTTGTCCATTGTATAACACCCGCAACTTTTAAGGGAACGAGATGACATGATGTCTCTCCATTTTTTTCCGTAACTCTTCCAGGTTTTTGAAACAAAACTATTGGATTAATAGACTGAGAGACCAAGGATTGATTCGGACATTTTGGGTACCATGTCGATGTCAGATACGCTTCCCCCTTGGAGTTTGAATCCTTGAAGCTATTTATCTCCAACGTTACCCTAGGGATCCTGGCTCACATGAACCTGAGAATGGTCATGGAACCTAAATATTTTTCCAGCGTTTCAAGGAGGTGATTGGACCCCCTAAATAGTTTCTGACAATACTGTTGGAAGAAATCCTGCACTACCTGGGATGTATAAACCCAAACTGGTGCAGGATTTCTTCTATCAACAGTATGACTGGATTTTTGAGGATACCTTGATTTAAGATTGGTAAGAAGTTTATTGCACTTGCAATTTCATCATTTCATTGTAAATGGACGAATGGTGCAACTGCGGACACCTGAAACAAGAAACTTGTAGATTGAGGCTGACTATGTTGATATGACCCATACCATCCAGGTATGGAATATTTACCTACATTTGCTTGATGGTTATGGTAAATGTAGGTAAATATACCATACATGGATCCTATGGCCCTATGGGTGATATGTGAATCCTGTCGAATTACATCAGCTTCATGTGTTTTGAGGTAGGTAAACATGATTTGAACTGGTGATACTGTTGATGGAAGAAATCCTGCACCAGTTGATAATGTAGCTTATCCCGTTATGTACTAAAAGGTTTTATGTATCCCAGGTCCCAGGTGGTGCGGAATTTCTTCCATTAGCAGAGGCGAATTGGCAAGTTGTCTTGGACAACACATGGTAAACATCACTTTTTTGTTGCCTTTTGGAGCGGGTTTCCGAAAAACGATGCCCAAATCGTAGCGACCAAAATGGGATCTCCCAATGAACTCCCCCAAAACCCTCCAATGAAAAAGAGCTACAGTAATATGGGCTGGATTTTTTATTCAAGATTTGACATTGTCACCAGAGTATGCCTTGAACATCCTTTCTGGGTGTTTCCAAAAATAGGGGGGTTCCCCCAAAATGGATGGTTTATAATTATAATGGAAAACCCTATTAAAATGGATGATTTAGGGGTACAGTACCACTATTTTCGGAAACACCCATGCGTTGAACATCCCTTTTTTTTTGAGATTTTTGTCAATCGTGTCACGTTGAAGATTTCCCTCAGGCCCAGCCGCTTCTTTCCAGAATCCTTCATTCCAAATGTCAAGTAACGGGACTTGGCCAGCAAAGGGACAACAAATGGAGTTTGACGGAGGCTTTTTTTTTTGTTGTTGTTGTTGGGTATTTTATATGTTTGTTTGCACGATAACATCAATCGAATCATATGGATATGGCTTGGTTGTTTTTTGTTAATTCTGTCCAACAAGCTTTTGACTCTAATGAATTTGAAAAACTCTGAGCTTTGCCTGCAGTTTAGGCTCCTTATCGCAGTGCTGTTTTTTTTCCATATTTCGTCAACACCGCCCTCGCAAGTGAAGGTTGAACATCCCAGCAGCTTGTTCAAGCAGGTTTTATTCAAACCACTTACCGTATTTGAACAGAGAAATTTCGTACCACCTTAGTTGATTCAACAACCAAACATATGGCTCCAACCATGACGCGCCGCGTGGCCCGTGCTGTGCGTGTGTGCTTGTGCCTATTGGCTGTGTCAGCCGTACCTGATCCTTGGAATGGAAAGGAAGACCGTTCAATCTCTTACAAAACACCTTTGATAGTTTTTCTTAGGGCATACCAAAAACTCTGGTTCACAGTGGGCAAATAAATTTTATTCCATGTTTGATGAAAGGAAACTTATCATCAACCTTCATCATCCAATGTTACAGATGTAACAGTGTTTTGGCAGGATCCAATGGCCCAATGTTTATCTATGATATTTTGTTTAAGGTTTGTTTTGCAAGGGTTGGTCGTACCAAACCTAAGTGTCAAAGGGCTTCATTCCCTCATCTCTCAATTATCCCTTTGACTCTGTTCTACGGGATGGTAACCATGAAGGGAGCTGGAGATGAGGGAAGATCCTAAACTCCAGATTCGCGGAACGAAAAACTGGGGCCCATCTGAAAAAATCGGTTCATGTGCTTGGTTTTTCATGCTTGGAGTTCAAAAGATGTTTAATGATAGGGTAATACAATATAATGTCCTGTTTCCGGGAGCCTTTTGGGGAGTTGCCTTTGGAAACTCTGCAACTTCCAAGAAACTGAGGATGGCTATTCGTTCCTTGCACGCCTTGCGTCCTTGTGGCGCACTAAAGCCGTGCAACAAAAAGCATCGAACACATGTGAGGGATGCCTGGTCTTGGTGTTTTTGGGGATGGAGAAGGGCTGATGTAATTTTTCATATTTTGCATCTTGAACAAAAAACAGATTTTGCATTGCATCAATTTTTGTTTTTTTGCGGATGAAAGTTGTGAAAACATCAAGTTATGGAAAAGGGGCCTGATTTTAAGCTTTCAACCATATTTGGTGTTTGGAAGCTGTTGAGTGCCATGCTATATAAACTTCAACTTCAAGTTGGTTACTTCCCAAGATTTACAGACCACTCAAATGGTAGATATAGGCCTTCAGGAATGTTTAGCCTCTTTTCAACCAAATGTAACCAGAAACAAAAATCTCAAGAAAAAAAGGTCACTTTGGGCCTCCAAAACCTGGCGTTTTGACTTCCTGAGGATTGCCTGGCAGACTTCTTCCCAAGGAGGTGGAAGGTTTAGATGCTTTGCGCAAGGCGCTTGGTAAAACGACCAGTGGTTTGGAACCACTGGCCGATCCATTGACGCTCTTGCGATTTTATAGGTTGGGGGGCACCTGGATTTTTGTTTGGGGGGGGAATGGGATAAGAGGAGCTGTTTTTTGATATTGAAAGGGTAGGGTCCCAAGGTGACACTCCCCCAGTTTGTGATAGTCCCAAGATGTCCAGTTTGCATGAAACTGTAGATTCCCCATGGTTTTCTGGAAGGCGGGGAGGTTTCTGGAACAGCACCCATAGCCATTCAAATATTTTGAGGTGCTTTAGATAAAGCATACATCCATTTGTGAAGATTCTGCAGATTGCCAAAATTGTCGTTGGCTATGATGATGCAAGGAATGCATCCCTTCGTTTTGATGCAATAGTCTCTGTACCCAGGAATTTTCCATTTTCCAATCAAAGCAGACCATTTGGGAAACAGATTTGGAACATGTCCCATCCTAGAGAAAGACTTTTCCCTCAAAATTGTATGGTTTCTTTGCTCTGGAGCAACACGGCATGTTGTTCATTGCTTTTTGGAACACTTTGGGTAGATTTGAATACTTAGTCGGTCCTAAACAAGCCTTTTCATTATTTTGGGCTGCCTATG
The DNA here is from genome assembly GCA_000507305.1 of Breviolum minutum Mf 1.05b.01. Taxonomy (NCBI): domain Eukaryota; class Dinophyceae; order Suessiales; family Symbiodiniaceae; genus Breviolum; species Breviolum minutum. The sequence goes on from DF239027.1 coordinate 169,161, forward strand.
CTGGACCCCTTTTGGTTGATTCCTCAACCCAGTTTTGACCTTAAAGAAGTTTTCATTTCAAGCTGGTGTTTTCAGGGCTCGCAACCGAGAAGTTGACGCTGCAGCAGAAATGTACAAAAGCACGATGCAGTGGCGCTCCAGCTATTCCATTTCAGAGGTTATGGATGATTTTGGAAGCGCTGGGCATTTTGGTAAAGATGGTGGTCGGATTACAGATCCTGCAGAATGGACATGGCTTCCACATGCGAACACTCGGGAGGCCGAGCTGGCATATCGACATGCCTTTTTTACACGCTTGCCCCGCTTGCCGCACTCGGGTGAACTGCAACCTGTTTTGATTTGGCGTGCAGGCCATGCTGACTATAAAGGAATTGTACGTGAGGAGTTGGTGGATATTATGATCAAGGCATTTGTGGTACATTTGGAAGTTCCTTGCTTTTTGGATTAATAGGATTTGGATCTGTGCCATGCCTACCGTTTTCGTGGTTGTTTCAATTCTTCACCAGTTGATATTAAGGTGTTTATCCCATCAAAAATGGGTCTGAACAGCAAATTCTGGGTTCGTTCTTTTGGGATTTCAGCCATCCGTCGTTGGATCTAGGATGCCTTACAAGCGTCAAGGGCAGCAAGCTTTAAGACAGGGGAAATGGTACGTGCTCGCCTGATTGTGGACTGCGAAGGTTTGGGCATGGACAATATTCGTTGCTTGAAGTGTGGTGAAGCCGACGGATTTGTTTTGGTTTTTGAAATTTTACCAAAGGATGTGCGTGTTTTTCAAAAAAAGATGTTCTAGTGCGTTGAAAGACTATATACCTAGACTTGCGTAGAAAAGACTTATGTTTGGGTGAATATATTATATTAGATGTCACGTGACATCACTAGTTTAGCGGGGGGTAAATCCCCTTGTAAAATCATCCTTGTTTCAATTATGTGCACCTTTTCTGAAATACATAGTTCACCCAGGTATTTCAAGCTGCTACGATTTTTTTTCGGGACTTCCATTTGTCAGTCCAAGGTTATATTCCCATTTTGAAGAAGATCATCACTTTGGGTAAGTCCTACTATCCAGAGGTGGCTGAGACTGTTACAGTCATCCGGGCTCCTGGATTTTGCACCATGTTTTACAATTTGGTGAAGCCACTTTTACCCAAGCTGCTGCAGAAGAAGATTTATTTGCTGAGTCAGAACTTTCACGAAGGAGTCTAGACCCGGAAAAAAAAAACTTGTGTTTTTTTTTTTGAGAGATATGGGATCTCAAATGTCAATATAGTCAATACCAACAAGTTGTTGACTTTTGTGTATGTAGATTTGTCGAGGTAGATGGTGTAAATAGATTGCATAATATAATCATGAATTATATTCGTACATACCTGGAGATCGGTTTGCTCAGTTACTGTATTTGTTTGGTGTGTTACTTGCTTTTAACGATAGTGGTTTTTGGCCAAAAAATACCCCATTTTCGTGGTTGTTTTGACAGTATCTATGTTATTGATGATATTTGATGCCTACGACCCTGAACAGCAATGACTCAAACTGAATTCAAAACAATCAAAAAGGACCCAAATCCACATGAAATCAAATATATGTTTGTTGTGGTATGTTTGAGTTCACTTAGTACTGGAAACACTCATGCAGCTACGAAAAAAACAAACGCTGGCTTTTGACCAAAGCGTACACGAAAACTGGTACAGATCATACATTAACCTTACAAAAAGCAAACAGTGGGAGAATGAAGGTCCAAAAGTATACTTATCCAAATCACATTCCTTCCATTTTTTGTGCTCTATTTGTCACTTGCCTGGGATGGATTCAACATGTGGAGTTTGCCAAGGATTGATTCAACATACAGGCTTGGATCCTAAGTCTTTACCCCAATTCCTGGGTGGTGATCGCACGGATGGAGACTTTCCAGAAGTTCTTCCAGTGCCCGAAAATGCCTTGAAGTTTGAATCTTGATAAGTAGTGAACCAAAGTGGTAAATCTGAAGGTAGCAATGGAAGATCAACATGATACACGTAGAAGCAATTATATTTATATATAGTTAAATCATGTTAAATCAATGAAATCGAATCCTTAAAGGCAAAAGTTGGTTTTCCACAAAGGCTACCCTTTGATTGCCCGTGGTTTAACGTTGTTTAACGGCATAATTTGCTCCTGGTGCGTTTTGAATACCGTGGCATGCCGATCTGAGATCGCGGAAGCCGCAAGCTAGAGAATTGGCGAAGCCAGATCGGAAAAATCTTGGAAGTCAAAGTTTTGGAGATTAAATGATGATAGAAAACCATATGCCAAATTACCAACATCAACTTGAACATATGGTGTAAGTGTAGTTTGATCGCAGGTGTGTTTCTGCCTGTTCTTCAAATTTAACAAGACAGGCATTGAGTTGGTCCATCTTCACATAAATCATGTTGATTTGGACCCAGGTGCATCATACTCATAGTAGTCGTCATCTTCATCAGAATCATCACCATCATCATCATCATCATCATCATCATCATCATCATCATCATCATCCCAATCGAGTAAGTGTTTTGTTTGATGATGGAGGTTGGTTGGTTTCCAGGGAATCTTTAGGTCACGATCTCCCAAATTCTGCATGAACATATGCAGCTGGGCGGTGGCAAATCAATATTTTTTATTTTCACCCCTGGGGAAATGATCCAATTTGACTAATATTTTTTAGATGGGTTGAAACCACCAACCAGGCAGACATTTCGGTAACAGTTCATCTCACCTCTCTGAAAGGTTGAGTAGCGAAAGGAGAAACCTTTTCAAGTCCCTTTCAAAACCTTTCGCCGCTGGTGAAGTAAAACTGGATCGTGTGGTGATGTATTGGAATATTTGTTGTGGAACTGGTGGAACATTTTCCCTTGATCTCACAAAATGATACAAAATTTGTGTGTGTGTTGCTTTGATGCACGATCGCAACCGGAATTTACCCAGATGAAATGATTCGTCCGTTACATCCAATGCCAAAGGCACAAAAAAAAGTGCGAAAAAGTGCGTCATGCTGCTGTTGTTTCCAGGTCTTGGGGTGTGAATTTCTTGGGGGCGACAACATGGATGTTCTTTAAGTAAATCAAAGTCAAAATAAGTTCTTTACATTGTGATTTAAACATGGATGTTCTTTAAGGGGTTTTCAGGGGTTTCCGTCAGTTCTATTCCTCAATGTATCATGGTTCAGGAAGGAACATGGGTATAACAATGTTACAACTTATAACGGTATAACCGTATAACCCATAGGATCCATGTATGGTATATTTACATACATTTGGTTGATTTTTTATGGTACATGTAGGTAAATATACCATACATGGATCCTATGGGGTATAATACCTCCAAATGTTACGGAGATGATCATTTCCATGTCCCCCCTGGCACCCAAGGCTTTTCCTGGCTGGGAAGAAAGGAAAGCCGCTGGCATGTAACTCTCGTGAACGAACTTTTGAGTCGGGATCTCTTGGTGAAATGGTCAGTTGGTGTTCCCATGGATGCTATGGGGTAGTTTGGTGGGTTGCTTGGTGTGTATTGGCAACTCTGAAGTTGAATTTTACACCCCTACAAAAACAAGATACTTATCCAAAAAAAGCACATATAGTACTCCAATCTACTCAATTTTCAGTTGGGCGATTTTTTTGGGGGCAAAAAAAATGGGGCGGATGCCAATGATCCCAAATAACCCCCTGACATTTGTGTATGTGCTTTGGTGAAGTTAAGAGAACATTCAAAAAAAAAACATGAAAATCCCTTTGACTTGCGGAGTTTTGGGGCGTTTCTTAAATCCCTCAACCAGAGGTACTAGAGGGTTTAACTTGGTCGGTCCGATGGTTGTCGCCCCTGTTGCCCCTCACTGTTGCCCCTCGGACCTCGGAAGTTCCTGGATCGCTGAGATCTTACGTGAAGTTTTTAGAAGAACACACGAGTGTGAGTCTGGAATCTGCTGCAGAGGACTCACTCAAAATCTCAAAGTTGGGGATCGGGAGGGAAAGAAGGTGAAAACTTGGGATCAAGGTTGATCTTTTTTGGCTCCAAACTGGCGGGTTTTCGGATAGTTTGTGATGGGAAGTAGTGGCGTCATTTTCGAAGTGAGGTTTTGTGAGGCAGGGTTTGATATGGATAAACTGCTTTTTTCGAATGTCTTTTTGCCATGGCAGAACGTCGGAGTCTACGTGTCTCTATAAATGATGCAAGGTCTTGCTTGCTTGAAAGCAACAGGATGTTGAGCATTAAACTTGGTACACTCTTTTTCAACAAATGCACAATACAATAAATATTGACAATGTGTTTCACGAGGGGAGGATAAGATCGAGTGAGCAAGCAAGCATGAAGCAAGCCAGCCAGCAAACTGGCAACCAACACTACCAGTACGTACTCCAATAGTATCATCTTGAAAGCACATCTTTGAAAGCAACTATAAGCAACTCGCATTCATGCAACTTCTACAGCTTCGTCCTCGGCAAGTTGATATTTTTATCATTTTTTATCGTCGTACAACGTGCCGTTCTGGCGACCCGCCAGGAGTTCTATCCGCAGTACTGTGAAGTACACTCGGTCCCTCCTGGAAACGACTCAACGTGTATGGCACAAAACAGGGGACATCCATGGCATCCCACGGCGTTTTGGGATCCAGGGATAAAGTCAAAAGAGCTGGAGGGTGAAACTAGAAAGGGTGAAAGGGTGAAACAAACCTGCAGTTTTACACCATTGAATAAATGGTAAAAAATGGAAGAAATTGGCATTCTGATTCCAAGCAAGATCAAGCAAGGAGCAGGGTCAAGTGCTTTTGGTCAAATATATACTATCTAGTAATGGTAGCTGATACGAATGCCTGGAAGGGTGAAGAATATACTCCTTGTGCCACTTCCATCAGCAATATTTGAGTATGCAAAATTATGCAAACATATATTGATTATATTGTATGTTCATTAGAGGGCTATTGCAAGATGTTGTAGGACTATGATGGACTATGAATGCAGGCGTGTGAACTATTGAGACTTCCGGAACATGAATAAACCGGTGTTCAACATTTAAAAGTGAAAAACAGATGCATGTAGGTTTTCACCTCACTATCCTAAGGTTCCAGCGTTGGTGGAAGAACTTCGTCAAGCTGCAATGATACAGGAGATCTCTTCTGGGATATCGGGAGACCGAAACAAACGCATTGAGACGGTTTGCAAGGTTTTGTCGCGGATGTTGTGAAAATCTATAAGAACATGAGTTTGGTCAATTGTTGCAGCCCGCCTACTGTCCTCTCCAAAGCGATTTACCACATTTGGAATCGCACAACCAAACGGATTTGTCCATGCAGGGACCGATGATGTTTCTTGCTCCAGAACGACACGTACATGGTACTCCAGAATGTAATGATATATGCAGTTGCTGCTACTCCAGAAGATTGCAGTGTTGATGTTTGTTTCAAGTTAAATTGGTAAGATCAATTGAAAAGAAAAGACCTTGTGAATCCATTTGATACCTACCCATGATATCATCTGCTGCAACATACTAGATGTATCCACGCAATGGATAAGTATAAGAATAGTCATGCGTGAAACAAGGCTTCCACATACTTGTTGTAGTCATACGAAAGTTGATTTTGGGCCATTATGGTTCCATCGTGTTGCATTTCACCACAATTTGTGGTCACTTGGTTGAATACTACACCGTCAGCATCCATGATGAACATGAGTTGAACATGAGGGTATGTTTGCAAAACCAACAACTTCATACAAATTATAGATTTCCTCGGGGGCCTTAAAATGTTTTAAGTAGGGACCTATTCCTGTTAGGAACTGAAGCTAATGCAGTCGCAAGCTCAGACGCCGAAGTTCTTTTGTATGTGTGGGGATATGACGGTATGAAAACAAAAGTGAAAGGTGGGTAAGACCAACTCGTGATGTCCAACAACCAGAAATAATACAACTAACATAATTAAACAACATTTGAGCAGTGACACACTGGTTATTTGCTGTATATAGGGGGTTCTACAACCAGTAATAAAGGGATTATGAGAAGCCATTGTAAGGATGCCTATGAAATATGAGACCATGGCGTTTTTCAAATAGAAGCTCACCCACATTTTTTCTGGGTATCGATGGTATTTCGATAGTATCAGCTCATCCGCTGTTGTTGAGTTCTCTGCTATTGTTTTTGTTTTGGACCACCAAGTTCCGTAGTGAGCTCTTTACATGTTTTAATTGTTCCAATCAGGTCTCTACTTCACTTGCCAAGTAAATACGAGGAAGAATCCAAGACTTTTTGGGTGTGTGCGCGTCAAACAAAAGACATTTTCTCAGCAGTTTGTCACAACGTCCGGGGGCAATTGAGGTGGAGAAGACCTCCATTGCAAGCGCTGGCATTGTTCTTGTATTCATATTTGCTGGACTGCACCGGCCCGTGATGTCAAAGTCGAAGAAATATGTTTGAGCATTTGAGCACATTGAACAAAGACGGAGACATAGACCCTCAAGAAATTCTAAGAGACAATCTCCCAATCCTCAATTTGCAGGGATTTTTGATGGCGTTTGATGACCTGTTGGCTGAAATCCTGCCAGAAAGATTGATCGAAAACTTTATGTCATCATGACTTTTGTTCTCATCATTATTTTCGTTTTCTCAAGATGTACTGACATTTCATAGTACATGTACGTATACTCTTTGTTGTGTGATTTTGTGAATATCAACTGCCAAATATGTGTTTTTTTTTCCGACTTCAGACCGCAACACTCGGACCGTGGCGAACCCGACTGCGAGGATCCCAATGTACATACGGTGGCAATCACACCCATTGCAGATGCCACAAGCTCAATTCGGAAAACTCAATCGGATTGGCAGGGCATTTGAAAAAGATTGTGTGTTTGAAGGGTTTTTTTTGCAAGCACAATAGGATGTATGTATGTATGGTATATTTACCTTACGTCTACCACAAAAATCAACTAAATGTATATATGTATATGTAAATATACCATACATGGATCCTAAGAATATGATTGAATAAGAAGCCTTACAAACTTTGAGTTTCATGACAAACGAATATCCGATAGTCATGGATGACCAGCCGAAATCAACAAGCTGAGATATCCAACCATCAAGAATTACCCGCACCCCCCACTGAAACACTGGGGTTGGAATATGAGTTTTATTTTGGGGCCCGGTCTCCTTCAACGGGTGCCACTGTTGATGGTTCAGAAATCCTGTATAAAACCCTGCAAGTAGTGGGGATAAAACTACCAACCTCAACTGGTGAACGCTGGATTTGTGACCCATCAACAGTATATTAGTTTTGGGGAATGTATCCTTTTGTTAAACGATGACGAACAGATTGATGCCAAGGCAATCCGTGAAGATGAATCACAGGTATCTTGGAGGGACGTTTTGGGCACTGGTTTCTTTGGACGATGTGTTGGTATCATATGTGTACACAAATACATGTACTATAGAATATATTCCTAATGTATATAATTCTACACATTCATATATGAATAGTATGATGACACTAGATTCAATATACATGGGGGTAGGTTTAGAAGCTTTATTTTCCTGATACTTGTTTGCCATATATGTATATATATATATTTTGCAAGACACATCATATCCACATTTGTGCAGATATCTATTAAGATACAATCCTATCTACTATCTAATCTAGGTGGTGTTTGTTCTATTGTGGTACCGCACATTTTCCAATGAGTGGCTGAACAACCCCCGACCTAGACATTCATATGTTGGGTGTATCCCTCCTTCCTGCAGCAAGTGTGTGGAAAGTGTTCAGAAAATCCGTTTGGTATCCAAACAAAAAATCGCCTGAAACTGTCATTTCCTAGACATCCAGCGCCACCTCCTGAGGTTCGGTATTTGGACCCCAAAAACATACCGATCAAACACCGAACCTCAGGAGGTATGACTGGATGTCTAGGGATTATTAATATTAATGAATCCTTGTGACTATGAGCTATCGCATGGTAGGGGATAGCGGATTTACCAAGTGTCAAGGGGAAAAAAACCCAACCCAAGATGCGTCGAACGTATGAAGTATTTGAGTATAAAGATGAAAAAAGGCTACTAACTTAAAGGGAAATGGCTGGATATATATGGCCTACATGGACCCCCCCAAAAAAGATTGTGAATATCCCCTGAGAATAGGCCGTTCCCCAAAAAGAAATTCCTCTTGCAACCATCATTCTTCAGGGAACATGTTATTTTTCAGGGAGGGTACCCAACATATTTGTTCCACTAAATGATACTGTTGATGCAAAAAATCCTGCAGCACTTGGGGTGAATAAAACCCTGTAAACAATGGGATAAACAACCTATCAACTGGTGCAGGATTTCTTCCATCAACAGTATGAGGGTACATGTGCTGATATTTGTCAAGGTAACAGCACCAGAACCAGGACCTATTGGAACGAGGTGTGGTCAGAGCCAATTTTTTTGAGGGGGATCCCTATGTATGGTTTCTGTTTTTCTGGTATGGATTAATAGTCATCCGGAATAAGTTTATATACCCATCACTTGAACCACTTCATAAGTTTCTATACCTAAGAATTCATAAGCTAATTATGGAGAATAGATTCAGATACTCATCAGGGATCACGTAATTGGAACTGTGGTGTCACAGTCTTTTTACAGAAAAGTCACCATTTTTTGATCAATGGAGCCAATCTTCTAAGTTAAAGAAATTGCTGGCATTCCCAAGGGTACCAATCGGATGGCAGATATGCCTATCAAAAAGGTGGTTTTGTGTTAAGGGGGCAAGAAATTGAGTTAAGGGGGCAAGAAATTGAGTATATTATTTGTCATGATTTTTGTTTTCTTTCGTTGCCATTAGAGTAAAAGACATTTTCAGGGTCAATGTGAAGGTTGGGTTGTAGTAGGTTGGGTTGTAGTCCCAGCGATGTCCTGATGTTTTTGTTTGGAAACCTATTCAAATTGGTCGGCCCCTTATGAAAAAAGAGTCGAAAAGTCAAGGCTTTCAGGCTTTCAAGTTGCTTTCAGATAGATTTGTGTTGTTTGGTGTTTTTGGATTTTAATCCTTTCAAACTCTTTGGTATTTTGCAAATTTAAATCTGTGAGTATCAGTTCGTGGGTGATTCTGTACCTCTATATATCTATGTATTATATATCATATATTATATACCTACCACTGGATGCCGTTTGAATCCATCCGAATGGGTTGGGCATCCGACCCGCTTTCAAAATGAATCTGGGCATACCCCAGCCTACCCCCTTGATGCGGCGTGGCAGAAAACGAGGTGTAGGAAACATGCTGTAGAATGAGAGCTTTCCGCCGTACTGCCAAGTCTTGCAAAACTATGTTGCTATAGTCATTTTGACATTCCATTTGAGGGATGTATCCTGATGGAGTGTTTTTCCTAGATGCATCTTACCCATACAACCAACGATAAACCAACGAATCAAGCGGGGTGTTCGATCATGGACACATATGACCGTCGTGCAGGGGTGCTGTAGCGCCTGAAGCTGCACAACGACTGTTGGTGACTTGACGATTTCAACATGTGGGAATTTCCTTTGGTCAACTCACCGGTTGAGGGAGATAATTTCGGGAGATAAACCTGTTTGAAACTAGCAGCCACTGAAAATCAATGGTGTTTGAAGTTCGATTTTCCTTTGGGGATGGCCATCCTGTTCAGAACGGCCAACGGTTGGTGAAACCAGGGAGTGTCTCCCTCCGAAAACCAGGGTGGCAAATCCATCGGTTTTTCAGCACTGATTCCAACCCTAGCCTTTCCTTTCCCGCAATTGGGGACGATTTTTTCGACTTCAAAAAGAACAAACAGATGGGTTGAAGCCACCAACTGTATAGTTTATATGTAATAAGTGGTTTGTGTTTAGAGATATATTATACAGATATGCTCATATCATTCATGGCTACACGACCTCTTGATTCTGCCTGTGGCTGATTCGCCCGATGTAAAGGTGTTTTTTTCTTAGCCCGGCACTACCACTGGTAAAATCATACCCAGCAATGGTCCTCAAAAATCATGAAAGAAACAAACATCGGGTACTTTTTAGTTGAATTTGAGAAATGTAACACAATGCAAGCTTGACGTTTGGAAAGCATTGAAAGTCACTGTCCATGCGCTTCATCCTATCAACCCAGAATCTATTAGTTTGAGGTCAGCTTGATTGGGGTTATTTAGGTTTGTATTAAGGTTGTTAGGGCGACTGTTTCACTTGCCAGGTCTTATGCCTGCTTCACTTTGCTTCAGATTGAGACATCCAATCAACCACAGCATAAGACAGACACGAAGGATGCACACTGGAGGATCTTTAGTATCCCATGATGGTACAAAGTCACATGATCCATGATACATCAGAGATTATTGGTGTAAGCTTGAAATTGAAACGATACTTACTACGTCACTACGTTTTGAAACGATGGTCATTGGTCCCATGGATACCGCGCTTGGGCAATTGGGCGCTTCTCTTCAAGAAGAGCTCAACTTAATCTTGCAACCACTCGTTGAACAAATTGTGATACAATCAACACAGACCTGTGTAGATCTGTGCAAAGCCAGGCTTTCAGAACTATTGGATGAGAACCAGACCCTTGGCATTCCTATTACACCCTGGTAAACTAACATAGCAACATAATATCCCATTTTCACTAGGAAATGCATCTTCCAAGGGACCATTTTTCATTGCTATGTTAGTTTACCAGAGGGTAAAATTCTATACTTATCTAATTTTAATCCTGTTCGATAGATCAAGCACCCTGTTCAACAGATCAAGCACCCTGTCATTCTACCTGTTTGTTAGCTTTACATGTTTTTTTCTTCACCAAGGACACCAGGAGATCCTGTAGATCCAGTGTACACCGCTGTGACAAGGGGTTTGGGTCCAACCCCTGACGAAGCTGCGAGAGCTTCGGCGAAGTTGCTGGTCTCAGCTGCATTGTTGTCCTCAGGCGTCTTGGTCGAAGCTCCTCGCGGTCATGTGGCCTTCACCACACAAGCAACGCAAACCGCCACCGGGTCGACCGGGTCGGTGTCCGTATCCAGTACACCCACCATCAACGTGGCAGAGGTTGTTCCCGTGGTACCAAAAACCATGGCAGGGTCTGTTTCCAACACACCCACCATCAAGGTCACAGAGATTGCTGGAGCTGCGACACAAACTGTGGCACCTGTGACCAAGAAAGCACCTGCTATACCTGTGGCCAAAGTTGCAAAAGCCATCCCACCAAAGGCACCAATGAGTACCATGGCAGCGCCAAAACCCAAAGTGGAACCACGAAAGAGTTTTGCAGAACAAGTGGCCGGGAGTGTATCGAGCATCTTTGGCAAATCGACCGCTCCCAAGGCCAAAAGCAAGGCGGAGGCCAGTGTGCCAATGGCACCGGAAAAAGCAGCGGAAAAAGCGCCCAGTGTCATGAGCATGATCAGGAAAAGTTTAGTGCAAACACCTAAAAGTGAAGCCGAGTCCAAAGAAGTCAAAGTAGAGAAGACAGGTGGCACGGTGGCATTGCCGAAACCGAAATCTCCAGCACGAGCTTTTGGATCTACTAGATCTGTACCCAAAAAGCCTGCAACCAATGCAAACAAAAGCCTCCAGGAGGAAATGAGTGTTTGAAGACGTTTGGTGGTGACGCTCATGTGGAAGCAATAGGCCGCAATAGTGGAATACGTTGTTGACGTCCAACAGATCATGGAAGCATTTCACACTGGTTGATTGGTTTGATTCTGGCAAAAATGGCGCGTTTGGGAAGCTGAGGAATGAGCACTTGGCCCTATCTGAGATTTCCATCTCTAAGATGGTGTACTGTTGTGAATGATGTACTGTTGATTGGTTCAGAAATTCTGAAAGCACCACCCCGGGAGGTATAAAAATCCCGGTGTCTATTTTGTGCGAAAAGCGAACGCCATGAAATCGGCACAGGATTTTTGAAGCATCAGCAGTATCAGGGGCTTAAAATTCAGGAGAATTTCAGTGTGTTTCATAGAAGTATTCAGGTTGACACCGAAAAAGGATTGGTTTGGAAGTACGATATGAAGCCTGGCTTGCAAGAACATCTTTTGAAAAAGGCTGCGCATATTCTAGCGTCAGCTTTGAGATTGATTTGGTAGATGTTTTGTTTTTTTTCTTGGTCACACATTCGTTCAATGGTGTCATTTCATTGGTGGCTGATGTTTCAGACATTTTCCTCGCTGTTCACCGTGATGTTTCATTATGTTTGTTTTCCATCATTTAAACCTCTTACGTGATGCAAAAAAGCAGCAACCATGTTTCATCCTGGTTTCCTAATCTTTCATTGTTTCAACTATGTATAGAAATTAAACACTTCAAAAAAAAACAGGATGTACATTTAAGATGTATCTCTATCCCAACACTTTGCTTATTCATTTATGTATATGAGTGTTTCCAAAAATAGTGGTACCCCCAAATCATCCATTTTAATAGGGTATTCTATTATAAACCATCCATTTTGGGGTACCACCATTTAAGGAAACACCCATATATATATATATATAGATCTTGTTTAACGAATCCTCCTCTTTCTGACCGCTTTTGTTTTTCACGATGGGGTTTCACCTATACCTTACCCAGGCGGCGGCTACACCTTCAGTGGAGCCTCCAAGGTGTTTAACCCAGATACGAGAAAATGGCCACATGAAGAAGGGGAAATGGATGTAGGTTAATGTCAGCCCCGGGTTAATAAACCCCTATAGTGATTATTAAGAGGGGTACCCCCAAAAGTGATAAATCCCCTTTAAAATGGGAACCCCCCCAATTAAACAACCATGGGGTTTATTAATCCGGGGTCAACATTATATATTACTTACATGGATCCTATGGGAAATGATGAGGTTTTTTTATATGTCAAAAAGAAATGGTGTTCGGTTTCTGTTGGAATTGGCGGGGGAAGATGATGGGATGAGTTGTCCTTTTGGCTCCCCTTTTTTTCAAGATTGATTTAAGCCCGATGGGGGGGTGGTGTTCTATGCATTTTTTCCCATTTTAGAGCAGGTTGCCCTAGCATAGGTCCCCGGTGTTTCTTTTTTGTTGGCTATGAATTCTTGGTTTCCACGACGTGGTGTGACATGCTGAGACCACAATCCACCAGCACAATCCAGCACTACAAAATATGACTACCAAAACAACAGCAATGAGTTTTTTTCACCTGAAATGTTGAATAGAGATAGAGTTATATTATACTCAATTGCGTTACATCCCATAAGTTGTTGCAAGATCTCTGTTAGAAGATATTTACCTCCAGTATTTGAGTGGTTGTTCTTATGTCTCATTAATATAGTCTCGGAGAAACACGTTGGGATCACCCTGTTCGATCCCAGGAATTGATCATTGAAAGCATGTAGCAATCGATGTACATCTAAAACACCTGCATGCAATATTTTTGATGCTAACGCCATACCGTTCATGTGGTGTGGTTTGATCTATGAACTATTGTACATGTGCATATACATCCCTATTGTAGATGGTAGGTGAAAAATCATAGATATTTGAGAGTATCCCATATACTACTGGTAGCATACAGCACTCACTCAACACATTCTTGGACTCCATTTGTACAAACAGGTTGGTCCGGCATCTCTCCCAACCACCGATGATGTCCAGGGGTGTCAGGGTTTTCAGTGGGTTGGGAGGGGCTTTGGTGTTTGGGGTATCAAAGTTGATGATGCCACAAAGGTTCAAAGGAGTTTTCGAAACAAAAGCTCCAATAAAACAGATGCAACACTAACTTTGTTGACAGTAACAATTGATTTGACACTAGTAAAAAAAGAATCTGAATCTGTTCTATTAGATGTGTTTGGAGGATTCCAACATGTGAAGCTATTAACAGGATGGAACCATAGATATCATGTGTCCGGTTCATATATAAGTTGCATGCACTCTACACATGTACTCACTACCCATGGTTTACAATCACAACTAGAGACTATATCCATATAATATGGCAGTCTCAGTGACTGGACAGGAGAATCATTGCAAAATTCTTAATGTATTTAATGTATAATGTGGTAGTGCTTTTTGTTGAGCACGATGCAGCCATGAGGCTTTTGACATACTCAAGCACTTCAACACAGGCACTGATTTTATTTCGATAGCATGCCTTTCCGGATGATGGGTTGAACATGACTTGACTCCGTTCATTTTCCTGCACATCTCTACTGTACTTTATTTTTCACTAAATACATCTTTATCATCTACACTTCCAGCCAATAGTGGTACACAAAATTGTGGACTTATTTTGTCGATGATTTGTTGAAGCAAGTCCTCCAAACTCATCTGGTTTCAACAGCTTGGAAGTACTTCAAAACTCAGGTCTCAGGACAGAGATCACCAGCGCCAGCGCTGTTGAGCTTTGGCAATGTGTCCAGATACATGGGAAGTCATGGTGTTTTAACCACAACATTGAACCCTTTCCAAAGGGGAAACCGGCCATCAATTCCATTAAAGTGAACTGAACCCACTAAAGTCAGCTTGGTGAAAAATATCTCAAACATAATTTCAATCAGTTTTTTCTTGGCCCCCCGTAGAATAAGCATAGCTCAATGTGTCATGGTTGATGCTTCCATGCGAACATGGCCATGTTCCAACCAACAGTTGGAGGCCAAACATCCATAAAAAACCCAAACTGGGGCTGGGTGCTCCATATTTTCCGAGCAAAATATAGCGACCACCCGGTTTGTCACCCCAAATGCTGGTGATTGGGGTTGGGCATCCAACCCCCAAAATCCCTAAGGTTTATGAATTTAAAGTAATTTGGCCAGATACGTTCTTGTCAAATTTTATTGAAGACAACTACCACATGACCCCTGTTTGGTACGTCATACAACGAAAGGTTTTGGTGTGTCGCGAGGTTGCTACTGGTAGCATCATATTGCAGAATGATACGATATTGATGATATAATAACAGTTATCAATTGCTATGATCTTAGAATATGTATATACAATATATATCAATATATCTGTATTAATCGTATATATTCCAGAACAGTAATTACACCACTCACAACAAGTATCATGTGAACTTTTCCATCTCCTCAACTTGTTAGTCGTCGTTTGTGTGATGCAAACCAAGGAACCGAGTGATTTCCACCCCATTGGAGCAGGCTTGGTGAGTCAATCCTCAAGCTGAAAGGATGGATGCGTAAACTCTGAGGGAAAACTATTAGCTGGATTATTTACACCCCTGAAAACTAACGAATGTCCCTTAAAAAGGGACCAAAATTTAAGAAGAAAGTTCAGTGTCTTCCTTTCCCACCATTTTTCAGGCGAACATGTTAGTTTTCCGGGGTGTATGTACATGAATCCTGGCGACTATGAGCTATCGCATGGTAGAGGATATCGGATTCACCTATTTTTTGAAGGGGGTTATATTATATATATACCTCAGATGCGCCGAATGTATGGATTATTTGCCTACATGAAAGGTGGAAAATGGCCATATAAACAATGGGAAATGGATGTAGGTAAGTGCTCGCTATACCTTACCCCAAAGTTTAACAGGTCGCCTCCGAAAAGTTACCGGCACCCAAATTGAGAGAATCGTCTTCCAAGCATCATGGCTTTCAGGGGCGAGCTGTTAAACTTCCAGGGAGTGGAGCTGAGTTTAAACAATCAGCGATTTTCTTGACACACTGAAACGCACTTGGATGTTTCATGGTAGTGTGGGAGCTATTTGGGGCTGATTGTGGGAGTTCTATATTTGGAAAATTCTGCCAGCTGAGCAATGACCGTGATAAGATATAAGGATGTAATATTATCCAGTTGTATAAGGATTATAAGAACATATAATAGCCATGATAAAGATCCTCATCCCAGACACTCAATGTATGGTATATTTCCCTACATTCACTACAAAATTCACCAAATGTAGGTAAATATGCCATACATGGATCCTTTGGATTATTGGAATAACAGCAGGAGTCACAACAGGATTGTTTCAACGTCACCTGATGTTTGCAAAGGTGGCGGATCCACACAAGTTGGAGGAAGAATTGAAGTTTTGCCCTCAGAGTTCACTGGCAGTGTTTTTTGCTAAAGTCTTTGGAAATCATCACTTTGACACATCAGAGTCCTACAATTTTGTGGGAATTGTATATTATATACACAGATATCATAGTTATATGTATTTTACATCATAATGCTACAATTGATCATCAAAACAAATAGCGTCCTTTATGTTGGATATATCCTATAGAAGCCTTCATGGGAGTGTGTGACCATCAAGGCGTGCACACTTGGCCGAGTTGCTGGATAAAGAGCTTCAAGCAGAGCTGAAGAAGGCGTCCAGATGAAATGGATCGGGTGGTGAGATATGCCTTGTGAAAGGCATGATTTTTTGTCATGAAAAATTACAGTGTTCTTCCAGGTGGATCTCTTTTTGGTGGAGATATATTGATAAACAAGATACAGACACAGATTCCAAATAGTATAAATATCCCAATTAGAAACTCAAACAAAAATTTGTTGTGTCATGGTGTGTCCCGGTTTTTGTTTTTTAACTTTCATCATTTTGGATCATATTTGTGTCCCAAAAAATCGTCATCCCATCCGACCCCATTTCCATTCATTCGGCACATCCCCAACAACTTCCGGAGAAATCCTAGGTGGTGGATTTGGGGAAGATGAACCCAATTTGACTTGCGCATATTTTTCAGATGGGTGGGAAAACAACCACCAACCAGAAAAACATGAAAAAATACAGGGTTTGGCCACCTAAAACCCAGGTTATTTACCATAAACAACCTCTAAAAATGGTACTTAGAGGTTCAGGATACTTAGTAAGTGGATAGTAACCAGGGTTATAAGCTCAAAAAAGTGGGTTATATGTCCCCAAATCCTAGGGTTATAAACCTACATATAACCTGAACCTCTAAGTAGAGTTTTGGTTTCCCAATGGGTCAACTCACCCGTACCCAGGCACAGCCCGACAATGTGCGGGACTTTGTTCGCGACTTTTGTCTTCGCATGGCAGTCTCTCGGCCTCGAGAGTTGGTCGATTTTGGGGAGTTGAAAAGCGGGGAAAACAATGGATGCATTGGAAAAAAACACATGGTTCATGAAGTGGTAACAAATGGGTAACTATTAGTGGTTTGAAAAATTGCTTCTTGTTGGATATATCTTACCTTGTTACTTGATGAAATGAATCATTTTGACGAACATGTGTTTGCAACTGGGTGGGTCAACCACCACCTTAACAGTTGTAAGCCCATACTTTGTTAAGGATGTGGAAGTGACGCTTTCACAAAGTTGAACCCGTCATTTTTTAAACATTTGAACATGGCTGATACTGTACATACTTGCCACGGGGGTTACATCACATATCTGTACTTTTTAAATTTGACATCAGTTTGAGTCAAGGCACAAAAAAATGCGTGGACTGTCAGGTATTTGCACCTCACCAAGGTTTCTAATAGTTTTGTTCGGTTAACAAATGGATCACCAATGGTTACCTATCAGACCTGTCACATCCTATTGCTAAACGTAAGGCTTCTTGGGCCCATCTTTTGGAGGTGATTCGGAGCGTTTTGTCTGGAACGAATTCCTTCGAATCAACCAAGGCTCCTAAATTCCAGCATCGGCTTTTCTTCAATGCTCGCTTGGGAGTGTTGAAGCCTGAGTTCTCCTTGGGTAAAGGAAGGATGATCGTTGAGAGATGCTGGTTGGACGACATTTTGAGAGTTTGGAGATGATATGAAATCAAAATCTGAATACCTTGGGAGAACAAAAACATGTTTTCAGGTCCCAGTTGTATGCCAAGAACAGGTTGTCTCAAATCCACTCACACTGTACTCCTTCACCTTCTCATCATCCTTTTCATCATGGTGATCCTTGTCATTATCATCATCATTGTCGTCGTCATTATTATCAACCATAATCAAGAACATCATCAGCATCGTGTTCATCTTATCCTCATCATTTTGAATATATGCTGACTGCCATATTTGACACTGTCAACATGTTTATTATCAGCACACTCTTCATCACCATCATTAAAAATGATGCTGCTGATGTTGACGATGATCATCAACATAATTCTCAAAAATAAACATCATTGTTGTCGTTAATATCCTAAGCATCAAAAGCATGACAATGATATTCATAACCAAAAGTATAGTATTATAGTAGATAATGAAAATTACAAGTATCCTGGTGACATTATTTGCATCATCATCATCATCATCATCATCATCATCATCATCATCATCATCCATTTTATCCTCATCATCGCTGTCACCACATGCCATGATCATGTTCATTCTCCATTGTGTGTTGTTGTCAACCGCTGCTGCCGCTCACTGCAGGTCATGGCGAAGAGCCCCACAGGCAACGTACATCGTGGCAGCCACGCGCATCTTCCGTTCCCTGAGGCAACTCCTGAAGGGTTAGTTGGGACATGAGTTGTCTGGGGGATTTGTTGGGGATGAACAACTACTCATTTATGTGGAGATTATAATAAGCCCATAAATTAAACAACCAGGATTCAATGGAAGGTAAGAGGTTTTTTTTCCTGGCTCGCATATTAGCTGAAGGGAGTATTTTATTGAACGATCCCCTTCCAATAAACATATCCACATCCCTTTCCCCACAGATTCCTTTCAAGTCGAATGGTAGGAATGTATCTATAAGTCACTTCCCATCTAGGGTGATCAAGATCGCCTTGGCAAATTCCAGTGATGGGGCTGCTAAAACTCCAGAGAAGATGACAAGTTGAATCAAGTTGATACGTCGTTTTTTGTGGAGCATACTGTTTCCCCCGGAGTGTGCCATTTTTGGAAAATGCCCTTTATATACTCACAGAATAGACGAAGAAGACGTGGAAATTGGTGATGCTGCTCTTGGACTCTGCAGTAATACTACATAACAGATGACTGGAACTGGAAGTTGGTGTTTTTTGCAATGTTCTGAAGCATCTTAAGTTACGCAGGAAGTCAATGGAAGACATCCAATACATAGCTAGGTTTGATTCAACTGCAGCGTCTCACATCTCACACTTGGATCCAATATCTAATAGACTTGCAATTTCTGATGTGATATCGACAACGACATATTGTTTATATCGTCCTTTATAGTCACATACGATCACCAATTTTATATAATTCATTCATACTATCATATATATACGTATATATATTACATATCTACAAAAATCAAATTTTGTTGAACAACATCTCTAAAGAAAGCCCCAAACCTTAAACCCTAAACCCTAACAGAGCCTTAACATAGACTATATCACGTCAGGCGCTGGCTGCGTCGAGACTTAAGGCGCATTGGCCGGACGCCCCGTGCCCCGGAGCCCTGGGCCGAGGTGCTCGTCTCGACGACTGGTCAGCCTCGAGTCGTCCAAGGGTTGGCTTAAGTACGTTTTATGTAATCCAGATACTTCTGGTAAATGTAGGTAACTCTTCCATACATGGAGCATTTGGGGAATGAATCAATATATTGGATCAAGCTACCAATTGGATCAATGTATGGCATATTTAGAATACGTACATTTACCATAAAACAGAACCAAATGTGCCACATGCAGGCCAATATATCATACATGGATCCTATGGGAATACTAAATACGGGGCTATGATCGAACCCGCTGGCTTAGCTTTTGTTGATGAGAGTTGTCTTGGCTGAACTGTTTTGAATCCTTCAAAGCAATAGTAGTTGCGGGTGCCAGAACTGGTAGGAGACAGTTGAAGCCATTTTCCGGATGGTTAGGATCACAAGAAATCACAGATTCAAAGATCAATGCATGTACAGATAGAGTAATTTCCAAGAAAGTAATGAACTACAGAATGATTAGCCAATCCCGAAGTTTAACGTAGCTCCTGAAAAATGGTGATTGGAAGACTACTTTCCTGTTGGGAAAGTAACCTTTCAGGGGCCATGTTGATCTTCCGGAGGGTATCATATCAACAGGCATCAACAGGTTTTTGATGTGAAAGTAGATAGCAAAAAAGACTACGAAGGTGGCAGAGGATGATCATTTGTCCATGGAATCATAAGTGCTAAAAAATTACCCAGATGCTTCATTACTGATTACTGTGATATTTGGGGAGTCGCTTTGGAGTGATTTGGAT
>DF239027.1:189259-226759 GCA_000507305.1 Breviolum minutum Mf 1.05b.01
AGGTAAAAGCGCGCCCGAAAGACATTATCAGCTTTAGCTTAGACTATATAAGCAAAAGCAAAGTACAGACAAGCAATCCGTCATCAAGCCCCATTTCACTAGACACGCCGGCAAGGCCGGCGGATTTTTCCTGCAAAATGCGGTGCTAAATAGAACCCCACATTCAAATGTCGCGTTGTCTTGAGGGGAATTGGTTGCATTTACAAATACGTTCCAAGGCGTAGCTTTAGTTCTTGATTGTTCCACATATTTTCATAGCACACCGCACACCACTGTAACTCTCAACATCGTCATACAAGTAGCTCCCAAAAGATGCGAAACCCTGAGACTAACTATAATTTTCCGACCCTTAAGATCCTTATGCCTTATGTGTGTTTTTCAAACATGTTGTGTGATTTGAAGGGTTCAGATCCACACCCTTTCTTTGACCCAGCTGGGGTAATCAGCGTATTACTACGGCCCGTTTCCTGTGTTTCCAGGCGCGTGTTGCTCCTATGACGGCTGCAGCGTTGAGAAGCAACTGGCGAAGGGTCTGGGAGCTTGGTGGGACGAAATTGCCATGAAAGTTTTTCCCAAAAAAACGCAGACATTTTGTTTCAAGTTGTTGTTTACTGTACTTATTTATCAGTGTTCCCTCCATGTCTTCAGAGTTTTTTGTTGAGTGATAGGTGGACGATGAGACAGACACGTTGCATTTCTGATTCGTTCGCAAAAACAATAACTTTTGGAGAGTAGGTAGGCCAAAATATTGACCTCATCTGATAGTATGCATACATCCTTTCTAGATAACAGATTTAACAGTTCCAATGGAGGAGTTGTTGTTGTTTCTACCTCTACCAGTGAAACGAGTCAAAGGCAAGTAGATATAGAAAATTCCTGTGCAACGGTCTCCTCAGAAGGAGGATGGGGCAAAGGAGCTCGGGGTTGTTTCAACTCTCTTCAAGATGAGCTAAGGAGCTACTCTTTTTCGGAGGATTGAATGGAAATAGACTGAATGACCATTGGTCCTTTTACCAACCAACTCAACAAATCAACGAAGTCCAACCAACGAAGGGTTATTATATCTGAATCCCAAATCATCATGACCACTCCAACTTCTTAACCAGCACAAACCCAATAGGATCCATGTGATTGGTATATTTACCTACATTTATCATTAAAGAATCACGAAATGTGCCAAACATGGAGGTAAATATACCGTTCCTCCCTTGGTCGAATCCGTCATCGAACGAGGTTGAAGAAGCTATTTGCAAGGAGACGAGCCATGAGGCGAGGATTGCTGGGGTGCGTTTCCCAAAAATTGACAAAGACAAAAAGACGATGATGTTCATGAAATAATACAAATACATGTACACTGTACTTGTGTTGATTTTTTCATGTGTATCAATTCGTACACATGAAAAACAACAACACAAGTATATATGTATATATTTACATACTGTATATACATATTAAGTATTGATAGTCCAAGCTTCTGATATCACGCCTGTTCAAGGCTGGAGTCGCTTCTCTGCAAATTCTGCTGGAGAGGGGCTTCGACCCAAATGCAGCGCCTTTTCGGGTCTCGCGGGGATCCCCCGAAACGGAGAGGGCGACATCAGGCTGAAGCCTGGTTTTGTGTGAAAATTTCTGGAAATGATATGGGTGTTTCCAAAAAAATAGGGGTTTTCCCCCAAAATGGATGGTTTGTAATGGAAACGCCTATTAAGTTAATATTAAGATGGATGATTTGGGGGTACCCCTAATTTTTGGAAACACCCATATGGAATAACGACATGGAATCAGCTTTGGACTGTGTGTTGTTGAGGCAAAAGTCTCTAAGCGCAATGGATTGGAAGTATTCGGGAAGCACATTTTGACTGTCCATTTTGGTTCCTGCACTTGGACAATACCACATTGCAACTCAAGCCAGACTTGAACAAACTGACCAAGGCCCCTTTTGCTGGCATCCCTTGCAGGGACTCCGGCATATGTTGATGGTGTTGGGAAGTGATTCATGATCCAGCGAAGAGATTGACGTTAGAAACATCAATAGATATCGACAGGCTTTAAACCTTGAGGATTCAAGAGCTTTTTGGGGCAGCTGAGTACTGCAGGAGTAGAAGCAGATGTTGCAATGATGTATCGAACCTTGAGGATTCAAGAGCTTTTTTAGTAGGAATACTGCAGGAGTACAAGCAGAGATACATTCTAAATTTCTAAATAATTCCAATATAAGTGAAATATGATCAAAGTGACAATAAAGTGGCAACCTTCAGTGAAGGAACCTTCATGCTGCTCAATTTCTCTATGTTCGTGGTGGAGACATGCATCAAGCTGGAGGCACCGACAGCACTTCCCCAAAAAAAAAACTGCTCATGAGTGCAATGATCCATGTCAGGTGATAGAGGAAACTCAAAATATCTCAAAAGTGGGGCTCTTTAGTATTAGTTGTACCAGAATCCTCCGTTGGAGTGGCCCCAAAAATTATCAAAAATTGCTTGGCCCAAGGGGTGAACCTGGCTTCAGGTTCCTGGAACAGTTCATTTTTTGGGGTTTATGGCTGCCAGTGATGTTGTGTTTGACAAAACAAAAAGGGGTTCAGAGATGAGACCAATTTGGGGATTGCCCAATTTTACTATAGGGATTATGGTACAGTAAGCTATTATCACGATCCCATACGATCCCTATAAAACAAGCAGAATGTCATAAGGGTTTTGAAGGAAACTCATTTGGGTATACTGTAAACAATTTTTTTTGAAACCTTGCCTTGGAAACTTTGGAGGCACTTTTCCATCAGGGTTTGAAACACATAGACTTACTTTTGTTTTGTTTGTTTTGAGAATAAATAATTTCAGGGTGAGTTGTAACACATGTTTGGTTAACTTTTGAAAGAGACCGTTCCAGTGTGCATACCGTGTAGTAGCCGAAGCATTCATCCACTTGAGGCCGCTTGGTTTCATTCCAGCAAATCATTGCAGTGCTATGCACTTGAACAGGAGTCAGCCAACATCAGCAGTTGCTCCCAATCGACGGAGCATCAGCATGTGGCTTCCTACGTCAGAGTCTAAGATCCACTGTGTTTGATAGATCCAGGACTGTGTCATTTGTGTTTTCTTGTTGGCATCATGTCATTGTCTTTTGATAATCCCAAACTGAGAAAATTAGTCATGCGATGTCATGCGAAAACACTGTGAGTATCGTGCATGACCAACTTGAATGTGAAACACGTGGGACCATGGAATGGATTGAAGGTATCATCGAAGAGTACAAACAAAAACTTTTTCTGTTGTAATACAGTACCCGTTCAGACGAGTTCAAATGCATCAAAAGCAACATTGCATACTGCAATGATAGCTGGTGCTATGACAACATGAAGTAGGGTAACTCCTAACCTCATTTTGGGCCTGTTTACGTTGTGACCCATACATACACCAATCAAGATGAGTGGGTGAAGTCCTCCCTAGGTCGGTATAGGTTGTTGAAATATCATTGGACGAAATCCTGCACCAGGAAAAGCATGGTGGAAACATTGCGAGCGCTGGGATATAAAAGTGATTCTAAGATGTTTCAGCTGAAATAAATCGGATTTAGTAGATCTCCCAGCCATGGTTAGTTGGAAATATCAGACTGGGTAAAGATGCTGAACCATGTTGTTTATCGTTTTTTTCCCAAACTATATATGTCTATATATACAGTGACAGTAGTATTTGAGGTGTATGCACCAAACCCAACACAATGTGTTCTTACATCTGCAGCATTTGCACCACTTTCGATAAAGGCTCAGAACCTTTTCCAGCCATCCCTATGGAGTAAAATAGAACCAGCAGAAGCGGTATATTGTGAGCAACTGAGCTCCAAAATGCCTTCCATCTTTTCCCCGGAAGTTTAACAACGGGCTGCTGAATAATACCCAAATGATCCATGGGACTGCAATATTTACCTGCATGAAAAACATATAAAAAACTACCAAAGGTAGTTAAATATTCTATAGATGGATGCTATGGGTAATAGTGTTTGGAAGATGAAATTTCCTCTTGGGATGGTCCCTTTTTAGGGTACATTTGTTAGTTTGGGGGGTGTATTTATAGCCAGGGGATCAAGGCAAAACAAGGCTATTGACAGTCCTCCAACGGTGTCAGACAGGACAATAATGCCAGGGTGTCAATTGTGCTAGCACGCTGAGTGTGAAACTTATACCTCGTTGAAGTTGCGATGGTATACAAGAATAAACACGGTTCATGGACGTAAAGGAATATTGCATACAATGAGACAATTGCACCTCAGCCCTAGGCCTTCATAGCCCTTTATAAGAGTCTATGAAAATGAGCCAATGGTGCTTAGACTAGTCCCTTATTTAAGCAGTAATATCATGAACACCCAAGGCTTCATTTCAATCAACCACCGCTACAAGACTGAGGCCTTGTAGCCTTCTTCCGTGAAAATGGCTCGACTGGTGCTAGGGCATTACATTTTGCGGCCAGTGATGAGCTCAAGTTTATTGAACATGAGCCAAGCAGTGAGGGAAATAAGTGAGCTTAAAATGAGCCAAGGAGAGGGTGGTGGTTTTAGATATATTTTTTTCTTACTTTCACCCCGATTCTTGGGGTTTCATGATCCAATTTGACTTGGGCATATTTTTCGAACGGATTGGTTCAACCACCAACTAAGAAATTCATTTGGATAGTGAAGAGTTTTCATCCATGATTTATTTTTTGGGGGAACATTTTGTTCATCCATGATTCATTTTTCAAAACAAGTTGTTTGCTGGTTGTTTCCCAGACATTTTCCGCTCCAAACGTTGACGGTTTTTTAATCGCTGAAATAAGGCTGGGATTTCTGTCTCTTCCAATGAAGGACCAAAGGAATCTCTGAAGAAATGTACAACCTATGTTAAGACAACAACAAATGAAACTGGGAAAATATCTCCTATATGATTCCAAGACACAACTCCATGGACTTACTGTAGAGGAAATTTAGATGTCCCCTAAGAGACATGGATAGTAGAGAGAGAGAGGGAGAGATTTTGCGTATGAGTATGATCGCTTACTGCCTCCCTTCAAGTTTTCTTTACTTGAGATTGTGTGTTGTTCTTTCCCAAGGCGGTGGTCACTTGGATGTTTGCAAGTATCTCCTGGCAACAGGAGTCCAGCGCTCAAGAATGTTTGGGTGAAAACACAAGAATTATGGGAATCTCCCTAAAGAAGCAAGGGCCAAAGGGTACAAGGTTGTTGGCAATGTTGTTTTCATTATTTTCATTCTGTGTAATTGTTTCATGGTTCCACATTGTGAACTTGATGACCTTGATACTTGTGCATCCTTTGGGATGAAAGAAATTGTCATTTCATCTATGTACTATAGCTTAAAGTGGAACTTGAGGTGCTTGAGGTGCTTTTTTTGCTTATCAAACTTGTTTTTCTCCATCCCCCCCCAACATTCAAAAAACCATCCATCTCCATTTTTCAGAGCTCCATTTTTTCCATTTCGCCTGATCAAGGTAAGTCCAGATTTAAAGGCTGACAAAGGAATTTCAGCCTTTACTCTTGCACTTTTATATGGTGAATGTTTAGCGGCCTTGGTCGGGGGACCTGGCGCATCGCTGAAGTGGAGCCGATTTTGTGATTTGGTGGCGAAAACAAGCTCTATACATTTGGGTGAAGTACAGTGACACCACTTGACCTTCGGGGAGAGCTGATTTGGTGAGGGGAAATCCCACCAGAATAAGCTCCATTCCAGGGAGATGAAGTAGTATCATTCATACTGTAGTTTGTACAGATACAAACACACCAAACGTATTTAAGTGATGTATAGTTCTATATGAGTTTTCTTTCATTTATGCATGTATTGTAGTAAGTAGTTGTATACATGTAGTATATATATATGTATATATACTGTATTTTTTAAATGAATACCTTCATAAGTAATATTTTCATGTGGTATACAAATCTGAATGATACAGTCTCCCCCTTTTCCAACGGAAAAAAAACACAGATGTTTTCCCTACAATTTACTGCTGCAGCAATTGACAACGCGAAGATGCAGGTCTTATTGCCTCATTGCTCTCCTGCCAATCTGGAGGAAGCCTTACCTGGTGAGGTTTGTTGGCGCCTAGGTGCGGAGTATGGTGATGCAAGCCGAGGGCAACCAACCAACCAACCAGCCAACCAAAGAACAAGAACAAGAACACTTATTGACGAATCAGAACGATGCTGACCAATTGGAACGGTTCTAACTGGATTAATCATGCGAAATTTAATACTCATCGACTCATCTATCCACTAGTAAACACTAAGATGTACTCGATTTCTGCTTCTAAATTTATAAACTCAGAAGTTGTAAATATCCACCTTTCATCACCTTTCCAAATCTTCCAAACCATTTTCGCCATTTCCTTTTTCCCCTAAGCTGGCCACAAAAAACTTCCATCCCCGAAGTTCCGTGGAGGTTTGGCTGGTGGTTCCACGGTGTTACATTTGGCCGCACACCTGGGTGGTTCAAGGGTCTTGCTGACATCGTTTCGAGATGACGACGACGAAAGAGACGAGATGTAACTGAAGCCGTTTGAGTTGGAATGAGTTGAGCATGATTTTTTTTTGGGGGGGAAGGGTGTCTGAGATGGTTGGTTGGTTCCACTTGAAGAGTTTCATCATGAATTTGCCAATGTATATATCCATTTTTTTGTTTTTTGTTACATCTTCACGATATGAATCATTGTGCAAAGATTCGAAAAGAAATCAAGAAGCCTTGACATGATGGTTACAAACGATTCAAGAGGAGTTGAGATCAATGTCTCTAGTCACAGGTACTTGCCATTACGATATCATACAGTGCTCAGATTAATCAATATTATTGTTCCCTGAACTTTCGCAAAATCCTGAATCCTGAAGCAAGGATTTTTGACTTCGGAGTTCGCCCGCTGTCACCGTTCAAGTTCAATTCTCGTTTCAGCTTGAATCAAGTGAGTTGCGAATGAGTTGCAATCAGCTGATGAGTGAGGAAACATGAAGATATAAGATTTCAATGTTGAAAATAACAACCCCGTCACAAAGAAGGGTCAATGTACCCCTGACTCACCACGTGGAAATGTATGACTCTTCAATGAGACATGTCACACTTGATCTAGACCTTATACATCCTTATACATCCTTCTACCATGAATGGATGACATGAGAGGGAACAAAAGATTGAAAAACTTGCCAGGAAAGACTTTTGGCACCTCTTCTTGAAAGATGTCCTGTCCTCTTGAACCGAGCAAACTGGGCGCAGGACTTTCACAAGCAAGGGAGTAGCATGTGATGGACCGTGTGATTCAAACGCTGAGTGGATTATACACGAATCCCTGGCAATCTCAGGGCTTTGCATGTTGCAGAAATATGATGAATCATGACGATTTACCATGATTTGCCAGAAATATATGAAATATACTCTGAAAGAAGTCAATTTACATCAATTTACGTTACCCTTGAGGGTCAATTCAGTCACCTCCCATTTACTATTTGGCACCCATCATTTGAAGATCAGACATAGACACTAGGGGTATATCTCTAGATGTTTAATGGTGCTGTATACTACTGCAATGATACTGTATAAACCAGGCATTTTTCGTCCGGGTATAACATGCTAGGCCTGCCGAACAAAAATCAGAAATCTCGGGGCTAAAAGTTGACACCTTTTGAGGGTCGAGGTATACAAGAGTAGCGAAACATAAAGAAACGTAAATGATATCTTGAGGCACATATTTTTGCGAAGGTGCGCAAATTAAGACTTGTCTTCCGCCGTTTTGGCAACAACTTGAGAACCAAGATGTGAGGCTGGCAGAGCAGGACACGAAGGGATCTTCCCATATAATCAGATGCTGTTAAAGTGCTGTTTGCTGGTATCTGCTCAAAAAACACAATCCAACAATGATATTCACATCAAGTATAATTCCGAGACATCTGTATTTGTTTTTTTTCCGGCTTTTCATTGCAGATGTTTTTGGGGTGCATCGGAACACCCTTTCCGCTGAAGCGTAGGAAATCCCAGCCATGTTGGCTCCGACCATGTGGGGGTACCCATGGGTAGCGGCGTTGTTCCAGGGAGCTTTGCAAAAATACAAGCAGAAAGTGAATTTTGATGGTAAAGCAATTAATATGTCCATGGCAAATGTCGCTATGACGATGTCATCAAGGGACCTAAACCAAAATGCTGTGAAAGATCTTCCCAAGATCTACAGGGGATTGTGGTAGAAAAATTGATCAACATTGTGTATACTGTCTACACTGAAAGGCAGAGACCATGACTTGACAGGAATGTGTTTTTTTGGTTGTGTTCCATCTAAAGTGGTAAATGTGATGAGTTTGGGATGAATGAGTTTCACTGAGAACTTCTACAAAGTATTCAAGCTGCAAAACACAAACATCCGTATGTTCATTCGTCCAAATCCATCCCCTAAGCTGGTGCCAGATTTCTTGGTCCATCAACTTCTATATGATGGGTTATTCAAAAAATGAGTGCCAATTTTTTTTCGAAGAGGTGTATTTATAATATTTATACATCCCTAGTGAAATATAGAATGATAGTAGATTTTAGCTTTAACCACCTGGTGATTTTGTGTGTGTGTGTGTGCCCCGCTATTGGATTGGCCTACCGAGGATGCGACCCACTTTGCAACCGCGATCACTTCATGCGTTCGAAGCACTGGGCGAACGGAGCTCAGTGAAAACCCAAGGGTCCAACGGACTTGGGGGAAGCATGGAGGATGTAGTATGCTGGTATGTTGTTGCTGTTGATGGAAGAAATCCGGAAAACAAAAACAACATTTAAGGATATTTGGGATGTTTAACACCCTATTGTATGTACCTAGCTGCGATAAAGTATATACTGTACTATATACACATGAATATACATCCACTAACTGCAGGATTTCTCGCATCAACAGTATGTCTTAATTTTACATATTTGCTAGCCCTGTATCTACGTTTATATAAAATCATTTGCAATGTAGCCTGCAGATATGTGTACCACGGAGAGGTTTGCCAAGCTGAATCCTTGCAACATATTTGCCTGGAGCAAAACAGGTCCCATAAGGGGTTTAAAAAACATGAATGGTTTTAGCATTTTTAGCCCCTTCCAAACAGATAGGTTGAAATATGTTTCAAGTCAATCATGCAACTTCCGGCAGTGATCAGTGATCATTGTCAGCTGTTTAACCATGATGTCAGGTAGAGGGGGTCAGCCCTAGCTGAATGGATTCGCTGCATTTACTCCCTGAACTTTCAAGATACCGTGTGCAAGATTCCCGCCCCAAACCGTACTTCAAAACGATCCCTTGGGATGACCTTGAGGGAGAAACAAATCATGAGAATTCTGATTCAAGAGGCCGGGTGAACCTTTCAGAAGGCCAATCCCAAAGCCATTCCGTTTCAGAATGAGTCAGATTTGTTAGGATCGATGTCTGGTATGTATACCTACATTTAGTAGATTTTTTATGGCAAATGTACGTCGTAGGTAGATATATATATATATATACCCGTAATCATACTGGGTATGGGAGATGAATTTTTGGTGGAATATGTTTCCGGGCGCCCTTCCCTTTCCCAGGCTTGCCCCGAGACAGCTAGTGTGGAAGATCGCATGAAACTTGCGATTGCTGGTGCTCGGTGCTGAGTGGAAAAAATGGCCTCGGTAGTGACGAAAGATACACGAACAAAAACACATGTGGACAAAATCCGTGGAGAATGACAGGACTTCTCGTAAATAATGTGAAACGGGATTTTTTTAAGTCAACAGTCAACATTCCAATTGTGTCAAATGTGTATTGTCATTGTATTGTCAGACTGACCAAGTGTTTCAAAGTTTTAATTAATTGCCACATGAGCACTGCTGCAACGAGGTCCTTGGTGAAGATGCCAGCGCCACGGAGGAAGAGTTGAAAGGAGAGATGTGCGTGTGGTCCCTGGATTGAAGCTCCATCCGACTCATCAGTGTTTTGGTATATCAGGATCCCACAAGTGCGACATTTCATAAACCACGTGTTCGAAACACTATGATTATTATTGTAGTTTTTTTCCTTCAGAAGTGATTTTTTGTTCAAGGAATATGTCATAAACTGAGATAATAGAAACTATTTGCAAGTAATACTGTAAATCCCCGATAGCAACTAGATGACATGGGTTTTGGCCACTGCTCAGAAAGGGTTGGGCAGGAAGACAAAAAATGTAAGATGCCAAGTCATAATGAGCACAACCTACAAACAAACAAACGAAAAAACATCACCCAATCATGGGATTTTCTTTCTTAGTTGCTTGATAGGAATTCGCATGAAGGGTCACTTTATTTCCAGTTTACCAACATATTGCCATAGTACAAAATTATAGTGCATTGAGCACGTCGACAAGTGGCAATTGAGCGAATTTTGTTTCTCACGAAGGGATATATTAGACAGTCACATCCCAAAATGTTAAACACCCTTCAATACTGAAAAAAAAACATGGTCCACTAAAAACCTCAGAAAATGTGGGGCTTTTCTCAACATTTCTATCTTTCCTTCTGATTTCAAGATGTTAAGAAATGTTTCTCACGTCGCAGTCGTCGTCAGGTCATTTGTATGGAAGGGCCATCTGATGGAGTCCTTGCCCCCAGCGTGGGTGAGACGTCAAGATGCAAAGGGACGCCTGAAATCAATGTAGGTGGTATATACTGCCAATTGCATGGGTGATTATATATCACCTACCACCTATTAAGGGAACCAGGAAACTCCATTGATTAAACGATGTGTAGCCACTTTATCAAATAAGATATATACATAAGATTTGTTAAACAGTCTTGAAGCCAAATAATTGGATGATTAGAACGCTGAATTTGATCCTAATTTTGGTTACCAAGATGAGATTGCAATATCTTCATCCGTAGGCCAGTCAGCCTGAAACCGTTTGAACACTCTTTGGGAGGTGGTCCAATCTCACGGATTTTTGTTGGCCGATTGGACAGGACACTCCCTTCACGCGGCTTTATTGCGGACACTGCTTTCATCGCGGTTGTTGCTAGACCTTCTTTTAAAAGGGGGGAATGGAAATGGTGAAACATGGTCCGAAGTCGTTTTCTTGACAACAAAAATGCCCGCAAAAGGTCACAAAAGTTCAGCAAGTATAGTACGATTCAAAACAATAATTATACAAACGGCTCAACTTGCCAGGGAATATACAATTGTATCTTTACTCAGACCATGAAATGGTATTGTATGGCTTGCTTTCTGTACCAACATCGTAGTGCAAATTTCTATGTCGGGTTGCAACAAAAACATTCCAGTATTGCTAGAATATTCAGTACTCATACACTCCGGATCATTTGTCACAACGCGATTGTTAGAACATGGACCATATGAGTATCTAGCCAGTTGAAAAAAAGCACAAGAATTCCCAGCCAGGAAGCTATTGCTTTACTGGAGTGTCAATTGCTTTGGTTATATGTATATATATATATATAAATGCACATAGGACTACCACTACCTGCAACCTTTGTGTTCCTTTTTTTTTGGGGGGGGGGACAATTTCCAAAAGAAGGTCTTTTCACAATCAAAAAACAGGGGTCATCGAAGGGTTCCAGGTATATTATTACATATTATTACCACATATTGAAAGCTAGCCTGAAACCCTTGGTTGAAGGTACGTGTACCTGGTATTATTACCAAACCAGGTATTGTTCCAGGATACTATCCTCCCCGAAACTAAGATAGCCCCTGAACATGGATGGCTGGAAGATGAAAATTCCTTTTGGGGCCTGCCATTTTTTTCAGGTGCTACTGTTGATGGTTCAGAATTCCCAAACAACCATCGGTTGGAAGGTAGAACATCTTACGTAACTAATGGGAAAATTACCAACCTCAACTGGTTAGCTGGATTTCTGAACCATCAAACGTATGTTACTGTTGATGGAAGAAATCCTGCACCAGTTGATATTTTAGATATCCCATTATTTGCAAGGTTTTATACATCCCAGGTGGTTGTTTGGGATTTGAACCATCAACAGTAGTTTCAGGAAATGTATCAAAGTTCCAGATCTTGACATTGTTCCAAGTTGGCCTGTGAGGTTTGGGTGGCTGGCGTGCTGAGGGACAGAATGGAGCATCCTGTGGGACAAGCTCAGTTCTTTTGGAGGATGTTTTAGTATGTTTTGGTGTAGTTCTATATCATTCCGAGATGTATATTAAATACCATCATAAATACCGAGATTTTGTATAAATTTAAATACTTGGAAATTATCAGCAAATTTGAGATTTTGATCAGAAATTCGGGAGAGGTTTTTCCAGCCATCCCCAGGCCCTGCATGTCGTAAACCACTCCCTGAGCCTACTGCACGTGCAGAGGTGGGGGTGGCTGCTTGTTGGGATGGTTCCGTTGGATTAGAATCAGAAGGATCTCCATCTCTTTCCACCCTGGAAAACCAACATGACAATGGAAAATTCCAACCGTTTGAAGATATATCTCCTCCTAAAAAAAGGTGATTTTTTTACCATTGCCATGTTAGTTTCGGGGGTGTAGGAAGTTTGGATGATCGGATAATGATGGGATCACTCAGCCAACGTTTAATATTAAACTTTTGGGGGATGATGAATATGTGGTAGGAAAAATACGTTCAAATTTATTTTTCATGGTCCATTGGCTGGGTAAGATGGGATCATCACATGATAAGAAGATGCAAGTGGCGAAAGGAATTCAATGAGCCACTTCTTTCAAGTGGGTATTGCAAAGTAGAATGAATGTGTGTATATATGTATATGTATAAAGTTATATATTTATATGCAAGTGGACAGTATGATTTACTTTACATTAGAAACTCAAAATATACTGGTACTAAATTACCGATGATTTCAGTTTGTTTTCCCACATTAGTACTCATTTGTACTATGTTATGTTGATGTTTTTGCATGTGTGTTTAAGGGGTTTTGAGCTGTCAATGTGGCACTAATTTTGGTGTGATTTCCAGGATGACAGTCTATGGCATGTTCCCAGTCCCAAACACAACGACATAACATTGTTTTGTTTTCACCAAAAAAAACATGTCTAACAGTCACAGAATCAGTTTTACAGTGTATCATATACAATCTACGTTGGTTCCATGATGTTCTTTCGCGAGGGGCCCCCTAGCGTCTTCGCACTTGCAGTTTGACCCTATCTTGTTCACCATGGATTTGTTGCCCACGCCCACAGTACTCACATTCATGGCCGTTCAATCGACTCCTTCACTTCACCTTACTTCCTCTCAGAAATAATGGTTGATGAGGTTAAGGGACAATGGTAGTTAATAATCTCTTGTCAGTTTTTTTCTGGAGAGCATCAGGGCGAGTACGTTGACTAGTCATGAGGTACAGGACTCCCGTTTCGTTTAGTGGAATAATCCCAAATGGAAACCCATGGAAATGTATATACTATATACCGATCTATACCCCCATCCCCACCCCCTTAGCCATGAGGAACACAAAATCGAGGAACATGTACTGTACACAAAAGGAGGTAATTACCGCCCCCTTGTAAGGGGTGGGGATAAAAAACCACCGATACCTTTGGTTTGGTATGCTTCTTCTTTGGAAACGTTTTCGAATATCCTTTCCTAGGCTTTGATCTGAAAACTCATGGTGAGACCCAGCTCTGACTCTGAAAACTGCAGGCTGGTGGTATGACATTCTTGGAGATCGCAGCTTTAGGAAACTCCGAAGACTTTGCCTCACTCCTTCTGTCGGTAGGTGCTGGTGGCAAGGCGGGGGCGGAGAGTGGATGATGTGGATGTAGGAAGACTTTAATAACAGAAACGGTGGGATTGGTAGAAACAAGGTAACTGTGGTTGGGTGAAGACGGTGGATTTGTTTTAGATGATTGAAATATTCCAAAAGAAATAGCAACAAATTGAAATTGACATCTCAAGTCATTGGAGTCACTTATATGTTGGTTACGTTTTACCATTTGATGAACGTTTTTGTTCAGGAATTTCGCTACAACCGGTGGTGACATGGTCCTGGTAAAAGTCTGTACCGTACCACCTTCAGGCGACGAAGAGCTCTGAGATCACGCCTTTGATGTGGGCATGGGAGCCCCTGTTGCGCCATTTCCGGAGTACCATGAGAGTTTATGCTTTATATACTTTCTACCATGTTTGCAGCCATGGATAACGACCCAAAATCATATTAATCCATGTTCGATATTACCTAGAATATGTTTCATACGCAGATATTGCATTGATTTGCTGTTTTTTTTAACCAATCATTAATTTGTAATCCCATTACATGCATGTTGAGAAAGAGAAATACAAAGTAGATGCCAACTTGCAACAAACAATTATTTGAGGCTCTGCCAAGTGTACAACTGTTTGCACTGCCAAGTGTTCCGTGTGCGCATGTGAGATATTTCCTTCGCCAAAATCTGTGACCTGTTTCTGTTTCCCCTTGCTGAAATCTTGAGAAATTCAGGCATTTTTACAACAACAAGTACTCCGATACTCCCCTGAAAACTTATATTTTGCACCTGAAAATAGACCTCTGGAAAAGGGGATTCCTATTGGAAACCACCATTTTCAGGTGCAATTTGTTAGTTTCAGGGATGGTAAAACAAAAGTCTAGGTGGTGGCAACTCAGATATTTTTTATTGTCATCCCGATCCTTGGGGTTTCATGATCCAATTTGACGAGCTCAACCACCAACTAGATGTAAAATCTGAATCTCCTGCATCACCCGTGGCTCCCATGCCCAGGCCCATTGGAAAGGTTGCGAGGCAGTGGCGCAGATTCTGACCGCCAAAGGCCAGCGAATCACGGATGCCAAAGTGGATCCCACAACGAAAAAACATCCAAGAAAAGACCAAGATATGCTACTAAACAATTAAAATCAATTGAACATGTTATGATATATAGTTGTATCAGTTACAGTATATGATATTGTATATCATTCATTTTTTATTTCTTATATTACTTAACTATATTCCTTGCTGCATTGTAATGGTGATGTGTGCTCCCATTAAGGAAACCGTTTCTTTTTGTTTTCATTTGTCAAGCAGGTTTCCGGGGGTAGGAAAAGAGCTCCGTGCTAGTGCAACGTGTAAAGAATGTCATGGATATAATATGTATGTATATATGGGTGTTTCCAAAATAGGGGTACCCCCAAAACACCCCAAAATGATGATTTTTAGTAGGAAAACCCATGGTTGTTGGGTACCACCATTTTTGGAAACATCCATATATGTATGTATGGATGCATATAATTCATGATGTGAGATGGCCGAGAAGGTTTCTTTTCCATGCTAGGTGTTGTCACCTCTGTCATTTCTTTCCATATGTGGATGTTGATGATATTCTTTATAGTTCAAAGATCCGACGATAGGAACAATCAACCTTAACATCCGGTTTCTTACATCCCAGGCCCATAGCATCCATGTATGGTATATTTAGCTACATGTAGCATACAAATCAACAAAATGTAGGTAAATATACCATACATGGATGGTATGGGAGGTGTTTGTCTCGATTTTCTGGGAAAATGAGTGCCTCGGGATGGTTGGACGATTCAGAGCGGCAGGTTGGCAGCTGACCAATAGTGACTTGGAAGGCGGAATAGCTGACCCAGGGCCGTGTCAATGATGTACCGACTATGTAGGAAACAGTTGAATTAGCCAAGTGTTTGTTGGGGTTCAAGGGATACTGTTGCTGGTTCAGAAATCCCATCCCCAACCACCTCGGATGGTGCTAAAACTCCGTAAATAATGGGATATTTACCATATCAACTAGTTAGCAGGATTTCTTCCACAGTATTAGCGGTAGCTTTTCATTGCCGTTGGAAACGTTGCCTTCTTCACAGCATCACCTGTGAATAGGCTTGCAAAACCTGCGCACGCTGCAACGCCGTGCCAGTAAGCAGGTGCATTTGTTCATTTGAACTTGAGACATGCTGATACATTTGGATTGGAGATTGTGAAACATGTTGATTTCAATATATCAATGCTTCAAATAGTTTCAATTACCAAACAACAATTCATCCACTGAGTAGATATCAAGTGCCCTACAGGTATAGAGATGTATGCCAGTTTGTTTCCTGGCATCATGTGATTAGAGAAGTCGAGAAGATGGATCAAGGATGTGAAGAGTACGTATAACATAGGCAATATAGCTGAAAATTGGAGATTTAGTTTTCTCCGGAGTCCCTCCTAGTTGCCATTTCAACCCGACACTATTGAAGCTTCGGCATAGGATCCAATTTTACCACGGAAATCTTTGGACATTTTGTCAAGGCGGAGTCTGCACAGAAGGCTGCAAGTAAACCTGAGTTTCACTCTTAGTGGCGAAAAAGTCTGGTTGATTCTTCTGGAGGATGGTGAATCAAGCCCATGTAACATCAAGATTACAACCCCGAAGATTAACATAGAACCTGAGAATACGGGGCCCCCTGGAAAAGGAAAGTCATCTTCCAGAGCATCATTTTCAGGTTCCATGTGAATCTTCCCGGGTGTATTGAAGATAGCCCTTCTGAGAGCTGTCGTGTTGGTTGTTTCAGAGGATCGAGAATAGAGCCACAGAGCCACCAAATCATGTGCCAAACAAAATCCATTGGAAAACTATGAGCATTTGTTTGTTGCCTTGAAAAAGATCCAACAGTATAAAGGAAGGATATACACAAACATCACAAACTGCGATTTGAAGCCAAATATACGAAGGTGGCCCAGTTTCTTGACTCGCACCCAAAGTTTACATTGACGGTTGGTTGAGGTCAGAGAAGAAGCGACAAACAGAGGAGGACATGTATCACGACGTGAGTGAGTCTAGACTTCGACGCTATGGTTTCCAAGTTTCCATTGTCCTGTTTGCATACCTCTTATTGTCATCTAGTCGTATGTCTCCTTTTTTGAGTTTTTCACGAATCTTACACAGATGGTCAGTTGGTTGAAGTTTGGTTTCCAGGAGAAGGAAAAGGACAAAGACGAAGAAGATGAAGAAGACGAAGCAATTGACCCCACCATGTGCGGCAAGTTTATGGGGTTCAAACGAAGCAGATCTTGAAGTTTCAGGAGCCAGAAAGATTGGGATAGGTTTCAAGAACAACCAACTGGTCTAGACTTGGCTCATTCAATGGAAAAATATGTCTACAACAAATCTACATCACCGAACATGTAGATTTTTGTAGATCTCATGCTAAGACTGAGTCTCCCTTTGGAATTGTTTTTTTAAAGTTGTTGTTTCAAATGTATAAAAAACGTCGTGTTTTGATCTGCAATTTTGATCATTTGATCGCCAGGTTGCAGCTCTTAGATGTTAATGTTTCTGCTGTGTGGCACCACCTGCGTGTTGGGACACCTCAGTGGGAATCCATTTCCATCATCACCGACCCGGCCGTGTGAGCAGCCGCCTTTATTTGGAAAAGAAAGGAATAGCTTGTGGATGGAAACATTTTTTTTTCGAATCCACCGTGCCTTTGGGAACGAGGTAGGGGGTAACCCAAAAACGAGGTAGTAAGTAACAACATGTCAGTGATTTGGACTTTTGAGACGGTTGGTGCTGCTTTGCACTTTTTAGTTTGGCTCGCTTTGTTGACTCTAGTCTAGCCATGTGGTCATCTATCCCCATACATGTCTCGAGTATTGAGAAAAAAGACGAGCGCTGGAAAACGAGGTCACCATTTTTCCAAGAACATGCTTCAAGACTAAAAGTTAATTGAACGAGGTAGGGAGTAACCCAAACAAATGCGGCCTTTCAAGATATGATTAATAAAAGCCGTCGCTCACGTGGATTCGCCGCCTTGGGGATAGGGAAACGTTACGGAAAGCTGCGGATCCGATCCCTAAGGCCATCAAACACAGCGAAGGTGTCCTGGAATTAAGGGTCTGGTAGCCTCGGTGTGGAACATGTGACCTGACAGGATGTTTTTTTCCAGATTTATTTGAAGCGACGAAGCTAGGAATCTAGAAGAGGCACAACACGGATAGGTGGCAAAACTATAATTTGATATAACCCATAGGATCCATGTATGGTATATTTGCCTATATGAATGCCTATATGAATATCCCATAAAAATCAACTTTTAAATGTAGGTAAATATACCATGCATGGATAGTATGGGTAATTTTCATGAATTGCAAGAAGAATCCATGCTTTGTTAGGCAACCTGTATCCACCCTGTATCCGCTATCCGTGTTTTTTTGTTGAGGCGCGTATGGCTTCAAGTTCCAAGCCATTGTGTGGATTCTGAGTTTGGTTGAATGGATTGGATAGCAGTTACTATAAGAACTAGCAATGATTTATTACCCATGACGGATCCACGAGAATGGTGTATTTACATATTTACCTACTGAATAGTTGATTTTGTATGGTAAATGGAGCTAAATATGCAATACATGGATCCTATGGGTATACCAATTAGCAACGATCTATTATCAATCTCTGAAACTACCGTAGCACCCCTGAAAACATGATGATTTTGTTGAAAAAGCATGGAAAAAGCTACGTTCGTTTTGGGGAAGCCTATTTTCAGGGGCGAGATCTTAGTTTCAGGGAGGGGATTTATCTTTGGTCAGAGCAGAACAGGAGTTTTGCATCCTGCATCTTGATGATATGCTACATGTCACTGCCAACCGCCAAGGTCAGTAATGAGTGCAGAACGCCCCAGGGTCTTTCCCTTAGCAGTTGCTGGACTCCAAATGTGCTGTGAAAAACCCAGAGAAATCATAGGATGTCATGTGTGGTATATTTACCTATATGAATATCCCATAAAAATCAACCAAACTCATGGATCAGTAAATACACTGTTCGTCCCGTCCCATGGATCCGTCACGGGTATAACAAGCGCATGGATGGATGCTGCTCCCTTTGCAGGTTGACGACCCTCAACCAAGTGCTGCAGAGTGTTTGAAGGCCTGCAGAGCGGCGTCCGGACACCCAAGGGCAGCCGTTGAATTGCGTTGAAATTGGAATTTAAGTAGCATTGAATCGACCGCAGATCATTGGAGATAGTTGTTGAAACGATGTTATAACCTTGGATTTCGTTCTTTTATATGAGAGGACTGTTTGTTTTCTACCATCCATCTTAAGCAACTCTAAGTATCACGGTACTTAACTCTTGGTTTTTTTAGAGCATCTCAACTTTTGGCTCATTACTGTGTATGGTTGATTGACCTCTTTGGTTTGCAATTTTGATCTTTATTTCAAAAAGATCTCAGTTTCCATCACTTGCTTGCTGACTTACTGCCTCAACCTGATAGACCTAAGCATCGCGAAGTGAGGTTATCCAATGCTGGTGAGTCCAGCATTGCTGCCGAAAGTAGACTTGAGGTGTGGCACCCTGCAGCATCATTTACACCTGGAAAAATGAACGAATGTCCCCTAAAAAGGAACTATTTCAAAGGGAAATACATCTTCCAACCATTGATTCTCAGGGGCTATGTTACTTTTCGGGGGAGTATCATTTATGTGAGTGGCGGAAAAGACCTTGTTACCCTTCCATGATACTGTTTGGCTAATAGGTATTCTTCTAAAGGCCTCACTGCCAATAGAAGCTGGTATAGTAGTATGATTCAATTTGCAAGTTAGCCCCAAACAAACAATAATTGCTCAGGAAAACACCCCCGGAAAATTTAACACATCGTCCTTGAAGTTCATGATGGTTGGAATTTCCGGTCCTTTTTTTGGGGGAATTGCCTCTTTTTAGGGGCGAACTGTTGAGGGCCCACCTGATGGATCCGGGCCCCCAAGGCAGCGAAAATCTTTGCCCTCCGGCGGTTTGCTGGAAGCTTAGTTGGAAAATGTTGGAAAGGCCGAGCTGCACTAAAAAATGCCATGTTGGGAATGCTTGGGATTTTTAGGGAAATAATGTGAGTTTAAGTTTAGGCCCTAGCAGGCATAGGGGATGGGAAAATCAACCCAATAATAGGGGTTTATATACCCTGGCACATATAATGAGATATTCTCATTGACTGCTTTTTGGACACAATTTTTTTGACTGCGGTGACCTGTCTTTGAGGGATGACCATGCCACAGCTTCTCGCAGGGTTCCATTCTGGGTACCCCAACATAGTTTGGAGCGTTGCAGAATCCTACCTGGTATCCCTGGACATTTAAACAACAAAAAAGTTCAAGAATCCCAGGTTTTTCAACAAAAATCCCACATGTCACACGTTTTTTCTTGCCCATCTTCTCCTTCAGTACCCGTGGTTTGCTAAACGGGTTGGGTTGTGGTGAAAAACTTAATGATTTTTGCCCACGAAAAATAACTCGTAAAAAAACTCCAAGGCTGAAGGTGAAAGTCCTTCGCTCCTCTCCGCCATGGTGTTGCGTTACTTGGACTTTTGAATCCAGGGAAGGTGGATGTGGAGTCGGCGGAGTATTCAATCCATTGGATGGGTATCCAAACAAGTCAGAAACATCATCCCGGTCCCAACACAATTTTAAAAGGAGGGTGAAATGACATGAGTGATACTGTATGTTTGTTGGGATGATTATTGGATATGACATCTGTATAAATCATGATTT
Source organism: Breviolum minutum Mf 1.05b.01 (assembly GCA_000507305.1). NCBI lineage: Eukaryota > Dinophyceae > Suessiales > Symbiodiniaceae > Breviolum > Breviolum minutum. The sequence goes on from DF239027.1 coordinate 209,720, forward strand.
CTGTTCATGGTCAATGTGTATCACCATTTTTCTGGGAAATTCCAACCTCAGCACAAGTGGTTGGAAAGCTCCGGAAAAAAAAAAACAGCTAAATTTCAGCTTGATGAATTTGTTACTTCCATATCCATTGTTTTTTTCTTAGTCACCTACGTTTCACGTGATATTTTCTGATGATCCCAGTGCAAGTTTTCATAAGTCATGTGTTACTATATGCTAGCTATATATATATATATAATTATATATTTTATATATATATATATATGACCAGTCCCATGGTTAGTGGCACGGCCACCAAACGATACTGACAGACCTTAGTTGGGAAGGTCAGGGGAATTTGTGTGCGGCCATATGTAGGTTGTTTCTTTTTTTTGGGGGGCTCCAATGACTCTGAAAAAACACCCATGTCTACTGTATATCATCTATCTATTTGAAAATGATATTAATGACATATACAAGATGATCCAAGATGACCCCGGAAAGAAAAAAAAAGAAGAGATTTCGCAAGCTTTTGAAGGTGCAAATTAGGGATAATGATTGTTGTGAAGTTGATATGTTTCTTCATTTCAGCTCTTTGGATTTCAGCACCAGGCCTCGAAGTCTTGTTTGATTTTTCTTGTATCCTGGGTGTAGCCCTACCCTGTCATACTCGAGATGTTCATCAAATTTGTCATCCCAAAGGATGACAACCAAGACTTGTTGCAAGTAAATCACTGGCCCGAAGTCCAACCACCATTTTTTGTTTTTAACATGTCGGCTACGAGCATTTTACGAAAGCTTTTTTGTTTATTTATAAGCAATGGTTTTTGTTTCTTCATCCAACAATCATTAAGTTCCATGTGTTGTAGGAGGTGGTCCTCGGAACCGAACGAACCCAGGGTAAGCTTCCCTTAAATGTATAGCCACCTGCATCCCATCAGGAAATCCTTTAAAATTCACCTCTTGCAGCCTGAAAGCAGCCGGGGGCTTTTTCGATGTAATCATTTGTTTTGGGGGGCGTTCATAATCACAGACACTAATGTGATATAGCACGTAATCATCCAATGATTCATCATACTGTTGATGCTTCAGAATCCTGCGAAAATCACCTGGGATGGTGATAAAACCTGTCGTGATTTAATGGGATAAACCATGGATAAACTGTACCCAAAACTAATGCGAACTGCCCAACCTCAACTGGTCAAATGTCTTTCTTCCATCAACAGCTGCCATAGTAAAATCTGCCAGGTTTGGTATTGGGAGCCCAACCAAACTCCGCGAGGCATTTTCAAGCCGAAGTTTTGGTGGAAAAACAAAATCTTCCCTTTTTGGCCGAAAAAAAGGCCTACAAAAAAATTATTGATTATAGACTGTTTTATTTAGGGTGGTGAAAGGGTTTAGGGTTTTATGATCTTATGATGTTGTTTTTGCGAGTTTGGGTGTGAAAGTAGTGAATCTATCTTAATTTTGACTGGGAAAAGAAATGGGGATTTGTATGCAAATGATGTGACTGAGAAGCTGTTTGTGAACATGGACATGAAGATCACTCTTGACTCATAAGCTACAACATTCATTACAGTCGTATAAAGGCTTGGCCACACAGCAGAGTTTTACTACTTTGGAAATTCAAGAAAGAAAACCTATAGGATGCACCCCCAGTTCAGTTAACAGGGCCAAGTCCATTGAAACAACACTCAGGAAAAGGTTTGGCTTGGTCCGCCGTGAAATCCATGGGACGTTTCATCGTTGAACAGAGATCATTTGGAGTCCAAAGCAAGGATCACCGCAGCGAGCATAAGTGCCAGCATAGCCACGACGTATGACTGCGGTCGGAGATGCATCTTGTGCCTGACGCCATGACGTACTTTTTTGCAAGCTGATCCTTACTACTCAGGTAACCTTTTCCTGATCAGTGCTGGAAGTATCATCAACCATGATTGTTGAGAAACCCGGCATCGCGTTACATTCGCAGCGGCCTGCAAGGCTTTGCAATCCACAAATCCCAACTACTTCACTCTTGGGTGATGGAGGTGACTCCCAACCTTCCCATTATTTTGGCACAAAAACCACGCATCTCAAATTGGGGAAATTTGGGATATTCGGCTCTTTGATTGTTTTTGGCGGAGTGATTTTCCATGACCTGAAAAATTCCGTCCAATTCCCATACCATCCATGTATGGTGTATTTACCTACATTTACCATAAAAATCAACCAAATGTAGGTAGATATATCATACATGGATCCTATGGGAATTTGTTGGGCAGGCTCTTGTCAAAGTTGTCCGAGAGCTTCACGGCGCTATGCTCACAGGCACCCTTACGCCCGGCGGATGAGGCGGCGAAATGCGGGGAAGTCGCTCCGGGGGGTGGTGGAACGATAACGTTTTAAAGGGAGCAGTCGTGGTTTGGTTGTTATTTTTGATTAGTTTTGTAGGGATCATACTACTTCAGGAGTTTATAAATGAATGATTATAAATCATATATTCATATTTCCATTATAAAGCAATTTGGCTGTAGTTATATATGATCATCCATTTTATACCATGGTTTTTAAGCAACAAGTCGAATGAAATATCATTAAAGTTGCCATTGCTTTGCCATCGGCTCCTAGGCTGACAAGCAACTTGCAACTGGCAGTGAGTATAGCAGGGTTTACTATAGGATTGGGTCCATATGATACACCAAATCATGATTGTTTTCTAACGATACATCGTCTAGGTGGTGGTTTCACATATTTTTTATTTTCACCCCAAATAATGGGGAAGATTTCCCATGTGACTAATATTTTTCGGATGGGTTGGTTCAACCACCAACTAGATGATTGTTTTTTTAATGATACATCATGATATCTCATTTCTTATTGGTTATCCTGATTTGCAACTCATGTTTGTGTAGAAACAGCTTGAATATACTTGTCGAATTGGCTTTTCACGGGTGCTGTTAACGGGTGCACACCGTGTAAACCAACACCAGGAAGTTCTGCCGTTGTTAACACAGCTGCAGCTGGCAGTGGAAGTCCGAATTCCCCGGCCGGGCAAGGGTTGAAATACAAGGCTTGTGGGTGTGTACTAGATGAGATACTAGGGAATGTTATAAGACCATTTTCAGAATCCCTATGAATCAGCCTTTTGAATGGGATTCTCATGGATTATCCCCATAGAGCCTGTTATCATCTAGGTGGTGGGTTTTAAGTATTTATTATTTTTACCTTACTTGGGGAAATGATCCAATTTGAATAATATTCTTCAATTGGGTTGAAACCACCAACTAGGATATGATTTGTGCTGTTCCACTGAAAAATCAAACGGGTGGAAATTTACCCCAGGTTACAGCTGTAAGTATTGAAACTAAAGCTTCACTATCTATAGAAATTGAATGATAATCATTGTGGTTATACTAATTTGGTGTGTCTATTTGTTGGTATGGTGTTGTTTGTGTTTTTTTTCCGAAAGTGTCAGGCCCGGGACCGAAAAGTGGTGTGTTAATGTTTCGGAGGCCTGTCAAATTCCTGAAAGACATAGGTGTATCATAGGTGTAAAAAATCATTGATATAGACGGGCAAACGAGACAAGACCAAACTTCATAATAATTCGAAACATCCCCGCAATTAGTTCATTGTGATGTTTGTAGCAAGGAGAATAGGTTTATACTGGCGACCATTACTGTAATACATGATATAAAATTTGGCTATACTTCCAAGCTTTGTTGATATCATCAAAACACCGTTGGTGGATGCTTTCTTGAAAGAAGTGACAGATTTTGACTTGGCTGGAGGGTCACTTCGAGAATGTGGGGAAAAATGGTGTAAAGGATTTAAGTGCAATGCAACAGGATTTAGAAAAACCTCAACTACTGGAAATGTTTACTATAAATTGGGCCCGAAAAAACAACCGCACCTTTCAGTCCAAAACATCACCGCAATCAAATCTCGATTCATAAGTTCATCCACTGACGTGCAAAAATTAGAACATTTGCGCAAGACATGTTTGGTTTACTATAATTATTTCTTGAAAGACATGGCAAAATGTAGGTTTTTCGTTTTATTGAAAGGTGACCTCCATTGTTTTAGGTCAATCGGTCAATCTTTATCAAAGAATCACACCGAGGCGCTCCCTGCCGAACGTGGCGTGCAATTCTTGGGCCTCGGCGCGATGGGGGGAGGAATGTCCATTGCATGAGGGTCATAGGGGTTTTTATATGGCTAAGTGGCAAGCCAGTAAACCATGAAATGCATAAAAAACAAAAAAATGCATAAACATGTTCAGGAAAATATAGGATTGTGAGCCAAATCAGCTTATGGGTGAATTCATTTTGGAGTTGAATGATTTTGAACCATACCCAAAATGGTTACAACAGGCTATAACTATAACTGAAGTGACATAGAATCCGAAAATGAACGATAGTCATTAATATAATGGGTATATCTAAACTACTCAAATATATGCATTTTCACAATACATTGGAGTGTTTGGGATATTAATTAGATATTTGAAATGAATTGGCCTCTGTCCCAAGCACAAATGGTTTCTGGATTTGTTCCATCAATATTTCGAGTGGCTTGCTGTGGCTTAGTGTTTCTTTGGAGGTTCCAATGTTCCAAAACCACCGAACAAAAGGCAACAATTTAAATTTACTGAACACAAATTAGAATTACCCTCCTGGGAACTAACATATCCCCTACCAAAGGCATTTTCGAGTCGATGATTTTCCGTTTCCTGTTTGGTGGGATATCTTAGTTTCCTGAAGGGTAGGACTATCCAAATTTTTGCATTTTACATCAACTTGAAACAGCAACAGCATCACGTCAAATGCCCAACAAAAAACTAGTCCCTTGGGATCCAATCACCTTCTGAGAATGGTAATGGAACCTAAATACCTGGCTGAGGAGGTGATTGTAGACCCCAATCATCCTCTGATAAGGTGATTGGATCCATAGGGAGTGATATTGGGAGAGCGATTTGGGAAGGATGCATGGGGCGGATTTTGGGCGGCCAGGTTTGTCTACTCCATCTGGAACCTTGAGGGAAGCGCTGCAGGGAGAGGTGCAGAAAAAAACACACGACCTCGTAGCTGAGGAATTCGGGAAATCCCCTTATTTTTGGGGGAAATCCATGTTGGTGAAAAAATTATTTATAATTTGGCCAGATTGTTGGCAAAGTTGATGGTTGAAGCCAACAACAAAATGAATTCAACAAAGTTTGCATTCAAAGAGTTGCTGAACAAATACACTACCTAATGCTTAAAACTATTTCTTTAAAAAGATAGAAAACAGTTCCTAAATTTACGATCGAATCCTCCGAAACTTTGGTGTTTTTTCTCCAAAACAGATCATCCAAAGGAGCACACCGTATAGTAACGTATTCATGTATATATAATATACTCAATATGTAGATAGAAATGGCAACCTTTCAAAAGCATCCCAAATTAAAAAGTCAACAAAACCAGCACTATGGTCATTGTCAGTGGTTCTGATCGCTTTGGAAGAGGTAGAAGGAGTCGCTGCTCTTCATCCAGGCAATTTGCTATTATGGAGAGGCGACTCGGAAACTCTTGGATGGTGGGACTGAAATCCATATCTCATATAAGATCCATGTATAAGTATATATAGATACCTACATTTGGTGGATTCTTATGGTAAATGTAGGCATATGTATATAGGCAAACATACCCGTACTTGGATCCTATGGGATATTGAAAAAGAAAAGGATGTAGATAGTTGGAATGTATCAAACCACTGAAAGTTGTATTAGGGAGAAACTAACAGATTTTCAAAGTGGCAGATTTGCAAAACATATTTGCTTATGCTGTGATTGAATGTGTTCAGAGTTTTTTCTTCTTGGTTTTGGAGAAGATTGAAACTCAAGGCTCAACCATGAGCTGACTCGGGCCACTTCCCATGTCGAAAACTCTCGATGCAGTTTCTACCCCAAAATAGAATCTCAAAGAAAGAAGCTGTGTCTAAACAGGGGGAGCAAGTGTGGTGGAGCTGTGAATGAATTGTATGATTTGTATGTTGATGTATCTTGTATTTTCATTGTATTTCCCTATTTCGAGCTTCTACAATAATAGGAGTCTGGATTCCCGAATCGCTCACTTGAACTCTCACCATTCCACATCACTGCGATTCGGCAGGATGTACTTCAGTCACATCCGATCCCATGTTGGCAAAGGAGGCAGGTTTTGAGCCCAACTTCATCATCGCTGAAGGGTTGAATTATTAACATTTCATGCAAGGGGCTACTGGCTTCTCACAGTGATGCAAGAAGTGATAGAAAGTAATGGAGAAAAAGAGGGAAGGGATGACTTCCATATTCTATACGTATGCTATATAGATGATTGGCTTTTATCATTTTACTATGAATTAATGCTTTTGTTTTGGTTGCATCACTCACTACTTGTACCTTGAAAGAGTGAGAACAACCCATCAAATTGAGCGTGGGATGGGGTCAGCAGCAGCGCCACCACCAGCAACAACAGGGACGATGATGAGGATGCCGATGACACGGACACAAGCAGACAAGCAAACAGGCAGACAGGCAAACAAGCAAACAGGCAAAGCGATAGAATGAAACATGATTTGTTCAATACATGATTTAACAAGAAGGTCCGGATTCAGAGACTATGATCTAAGTCACAAGTATCTTGTTTTTTTTGTAAATTTAGACTCCACAACATGTAATGTCTTTTTGGATAAACGTTTGTCATGTTTCTGTCCATTTTAGCCACCATCAACGTCAAATATATGGACATCTATAAAACTTTGAAACACGACGTCCGACAAAAACAATCACCATCCAGGGATCCTTAAATGCAACCCATTTTTGCAGGGGTCAAAGTTTGATACAAATAAATCTATGGAAATTTCCGGAAAATATCTCAAATATGTATATGACTGTATATGTATATACATATATCTTACATAATTCTGCTCATTTGAACCATAAAATTCTATTGGGCCTTTGTTTTTTTTGGTAAACCTATATAAAACCATGAACCTTGCACCGAATGGTAGCATTCGCCTTCGGCCGGATTTGGGTGGTTTGTGCCGGACGAGGCAGCACTGGAGAACAACGTGTCTCTGGTATTTAAGGCTCGTTCATATCCGAAGACTTATGGCTGATGATTAATGAAGGTGAAAAAACACACACATCCCCGGTTTTCTTTGGTGGAACGGGTGGAAACCTTATGGAAAAGGTTGGTCCACAATATACGGTTGTGTGTTTTGTTTCCGTTTGGTTTCAATACAGCTCTTGATTTAATGACAGATGTTTTTGTTTCATGCATTTTCTTGAAAGTGATGCCTTTCCTCCCCAAATTCCCACAAACTCTATCCAGAGACAATGAAACAGGATAGCTAGGATTCAAAAATGACCTCTCAAGAAAAGTTTTGGATGATTACAATAACATGTACTACCTCAAGAATAATTTGGTCCCATATTTTGGCACTTCCGAAAGGTGGTGGCAACTCAAACATTTTTTATTCTTACCCCGAACCTTGGGGAAATGATCCAATTTGACGAGCATATTTTTCAAATGGGTTGAAACCACCAACTACTTGGAGGATCATCCCAGTTAGTAAGTGGTTAATAACCATGGTTAGTAAGTCCCCTAAGTAGGGTTGTTCCCCTTACAAATGGCCTAAATGGCTTATAAATGGGGGTTACTAACCACTTACTAATTGGTATGATCCTCCAACTAGTTCCCCTTTGCTACCCATACATTGGTGCAAAATCGCTTGTTAGGTCCGTAGCAGCTGCTCCCGAGATGTTGCAGCGTCCGTTTGGATTTTGGTGATTTTTTGTTGGATCGGTTGGTTTTGGAAAGGAAAGGGAGCCTAATAAGTGAATGGAAAAAACGGATCTATAGCTGGAAAAAGATGGCAGGTATATACAGCAAGAATTATTCCATGTTTGGGGAATTTCATGTGTTTCTAAATGTACCCTAGGGATCCAATCACCTCCTGAGCATGGTAATGGAACCCTAATACTATTACTTTGCCGAGGAGGTGGTTGAACACCCCAGTCATTCTCTGAAAAATATGACTGGATACCTACAAATATATTGCTTCTAGGTACTGTAATGTACTGTGCATAAATATCCGGACATGGAAGGTACTGGATAAGTATCTTCAACTATTGTTTATATACATACACCATATAACTCATGTAGTAGTATGGCAAGCCGTAAGCCATATTTCATGAGTAGATTTGCTCAACATTTGCCCAGATGTCTCAACAACACTTGTTAAAGATGATTGAACAAAACCACTAAAAACGACGTAAAGCCTGACCAATTCACGCATCTCACGTGACAGAACCAGGTACTCGCCATCGCCTGACTTGAAGGAGCGATTGCTTCCTCCAAGGTGAGCTGAGATGATTCTTTGTACAAATGTCGGTGCCATGCATTCTATATATATATATACTTTGAATATATATATATATCTATATATTTATTTATGGATACATAATATGTATATATATACATTATATTTATGTATTTTATATATGAAATTATATTTGTTTGATGATATATTTTTATATCTTTATATATATATATTGTCTCTCAACTGTAGATACAAATTCACCAGAAGATTCCTTTAAAGTTGGTTAATAGTTGATTTGTTCCTGAATGCACCGTCATTTCGAAATATTCAAAGGAAGGGGCTTATTTGTTGTTTTTCCCATTATTATTATTCTTTTGGTTGTGGTTGTTGCTGTTGCTGTTGCTGTTGCTGTTGCTGTTAATGTTGCTGTTGTTGTTGTTGTTGTTGTTGTTGCTGTTGTTGTTGTTGTTGTTGTTGCTGTTGCTGTTGCTGTTGTTGTTGTTGTTGTTGTTGCTGTTGTTGTTGCTGTTGTTGTTGTTGTTGTTGTTCTTGTTCCTCTTCTTGTTCCTCTTCTTGTTCTTGTTCTTGTCCTTGTTCTTGTTGTTGTTGTTGGCGGTGGTGGTGGTGGTGGTATTTTTTCTTGTTTCTTACGCGTATAGGTATAGTATTTTTGCAGTATTTCATGGCCTGGACACGGTTGCAAACGGGACATTTGATTGCCACCAGCACAGGCGGTGCTTCCGAGTCGTCGGCATCTTTGCCATGGAGGAGCTGGTGGCCGGTTTTTGCGTTAAAGTCCAGGAGCTGTCATATGACATATGATTGTCATAGCTCAAAACGATTGAAACATGCAATTGTTCAGCATCAATCATCGTCACATATCAATTGCCATTCAGTAACCACCAGTATTATCATCATTCATTAGCAATGCAGCTGCACGTTATTCTCTTCGGATGCGAGTCTATTTTGGAATTGTTGGTTTCTGACGTACACACTGTTCTGCCCAGGTTGTATTTTACTCATTCATACCTGATTGAAGCGGGGTCTATTCCCGTACATCTTGCTTCAGAGATCTTTGTAGGACATGATTCTGCAACGTGGAACTTCTTCTTCAGGCACGAGAACTTGTGATTGGGGGCACGGAAACGATGTCTGCAATGAACAAAGGGTGTTGTGTTTTGTCATAATGATAATCATTATTATCATCATCATCATCATGTTTGTGACCATCATCATGATTGTCACCATCATCTCTTACGTTTTGGGGTCTTAAGACCTTTGACACCGGTTATGTCTCCCCTTGCATGGACATGTTGATTCCATCACAGGGCCTCTTGATTCACTACGCTATTTGATGGTTCTACAGATTTCACTATTTCCTTGTTGATTGTTTGATTTTTGGTCAATCTTGGAGAGCTTCAAGTGTGGTGACGTTAATGTGACATCAGCGAGATGGTTGTTTTGGTATGTTTTTCTTGTATATGCAAGCAAGTCCACCCATATCAGCAGGTCCATTCGTGGAAGATATAATAGAATCATCATACCTGTCCCAGATCATTGATGTTTTTTACATTCCAAAAAGCAACTTACATGTGACTGGCCCCACAATCGCCGCGAACCATCGGTGAATCTGCAAAAGTGTCGGATTCAAGACCTTCAGGGGTCATCCCCTGGAGGATCCCTTCATCACCCAAGTGGGCAGAAATGACCTTCCTTCCGTTGATGAAAGAGTTCCTGCACCAGTTGAGGTCGGTAGTTTATCCCACTATTTACATCTATTTACAGGGTTTTATGCAATCCAGGTGGTGCAGGATTTGTTCCATCAACAGTTCCTTAGGATCCAAGATTCCAGGGATTGTTGAAAAGGTCTCTAAGAAAGATATAATTTGGCCCGGCTGAACCATGTTGGTTCAAAAGGTATATGGTATAACATGCTTTAACCTATGTGAGTCAATTCCCGCAATTCCCCTAAATAAAATACCATAAATCACCATGTTACAGTAGTTTCCTTTCAATGTCTAACAAACGTGGCATCTAGGTGGTTCCAAAGGTTTCCTGTGAAATTTACTCTATGGAGAAATGATTCAATTTCACGCACATGTTTCAAGTTGAAACCACCAACTAGGGCATATTTATTTGTCCCCTACCCTGAAACTAACCAAAGCACCCTTGAAAATAGGTGCCTTCCCAAAAGGAAAGGCGTGTCTCCCAACCCACATTTTTCAGGGTCGTGAGCAATGAAAAAAACGGTTGGTTGGGTTACATAGGGGATTGAACTACCCAGTTATATAGGGATTAAAATAAAGCATTATAAGGATCCCTATGAACCAACCAGTATTTCATGGAATGTCACGTACGGATTTTGATCTGACCTTTCAGCCATATAAAAAGGGGATGGTCATCAACCTTTTATAGTGCCTAAGGATCCATACCCCTCCCTAGAGTAGGATTGATGGTCTCAATCCCATCCCCAGAATAGAAATATAGGGGAGATCCCTTTCTTAGGACATATCTGGATCCTTAGGGAGTAGATGTTTATATTACCCATTATAAAGGATACCAATTTTTTCGGGAGTTGAGTTTCTCGCCGGAACACAAATTTTCCAGGCCATGCCGCGGAGCTGCTGGAGGCATTTGAGGTGGGAAATGCAGCCACTTTTGAGGGGTCAGGATTCTTAGGGTTCAATAATTCAATATAGGGCAAGATAACTAGCTGGTGGTTTCGAAAAATTTTTACTTTGCATCCTTATTTGGGGAAGATTTCCAATTTGACTAATATTTTTCAAAGGGGTTGAAACCACCAACTAGAATTCCATGGATTTTTTTCCGGGTGGATGTTTGTTCAACATATCCCATGACGGATCCATGGGACGATGGTATATTTATCTCCATGGGATAGTTGATTTTTATGTGATTAATGTAGGTAAATATATCGAGTTTTATGGATGGTATGGGTAAATGTTTCCTTTACTTAAACCAACAAAATCACAAAACATTTTGCTTTTTTAAAGGCAAAAAAAAGTATCCCACATGTTAAGTTTTTGTAAATGGTGTATAAACTGATCCTTTAGTGCTGTGATTTTTTGTTGTCGTAACACATATCCAGCTCCTGAGGGGGTCCCCTTTTTTCGAAAGGAACACAACTGGCGAAATCAGATTTTTTCCGTGGGTAGATGCATGTAAACATATCCCATAGGATCCATGGCATGGTATTTATATATACCTACATTTACTATACAAATCAATCAAATGGAGGTAAATGTGCCGTACATGGATCCTATGGGTATGTACATATACCATCCAAGATGGTCCTCATGAAATGTTTGCATTTTTGGTTCGGATTTCCTTTCCATTCATTTTGCCAATCTGAATTGTTCCAACATTGGTGCCTTTCCAGGTGTCATGTCATGTTAGTATAACACGAATACATGCGAATACAAGTCTCTTTGTGACTTTTTTTTCTAGTTGCAAGATCCCACATGCGCAGACATGTATGGATTATTTACAGGTGAAACATGTCCACATTTTCAGAAGGGGAAATGGTAAATTCAGGTAAATAGTCCCCACGGAGCCTTTTAGGTATGATATATAACCTGATCTATCAGGGATCAGAAAAAAAACGACACCGACCCAAACAATGCACTATGATTTTTGGGGCCCAATCCCTTGAAAATTACTAAAATTACCATAGATTTGTAAAGTGTGATCTCCCTTCCCCCAATAAAACTCCCATAGGATCCATAAAACTGGTATATTTTTGCCTACATAATTTACCATTAAAAAATCCACCACATCTGAAGGGTAAATCCCATGGATCCAAATGGCACCAAACCTTGGTGGCATTGGTACCGGGTTACCGGGTACCAAACGCAGCAGCCTAGCAGTCGCCTCCAGGTCCCAAACGTGGGTTCCTTGGGTTCCTTCGGAGCCTTGGCCTGGGAGGTGCGGAACGCTAGTCATGATGAATGTCGGACTATTGTCCCATTTGGCGGACAAATATCCACAAATAATTTGCATACTATATATGATATGCACATACATATACAGATATTTATATATATATACACATATATTTTATAATATCTACATATATCTCACATACTAGCATGGATGTTTTTTTGTTTTTTGGGGGGAGAGTATGTATATAAATGTCTGATTTTTTTCGGGGGGGGGAAGGGAGTGGGAATCTCGGGACCGACCGGTATACGTTGCTTTCCCAGCGCCAGGAAGCGTGTACCAGAAAGGCTGCTTGCGTTGTTCTTGATGAAGAGGACCAGCCTCAGGCCGGCTTGGCACAACCAAACAAACAACCCATGGGTTGTGGTGGCAACTCAAAGATTTTTGATGTTCACCCCTAGTTGGGGAAGATGAACCCAATTTGACGATCATATTTTTCAAATGGGTTGGTTCAACCACCAACCAGCATGGGTTGAAACGATTCCAAAACACGATTTTTTCTGATGGGATTTCCACGGGAAGTGTCCCATGTTCGTTTGTAAGATGTGAATCTGAACATTTGGAGCGTTAAACAGGACCTTGACCCTTGACTTTTCACAGCAACCAAAAGTGGACTGTAAATTAGAGATATATAAATATGATAATTATATATACATATACCAAGGTATCCTTGTAAACATCTATTTATGTGGCAAAAGACATCCATCCTTCGCCAAAAATCCTCTTGTCACATCCCCCCAACCGCCAGGCAACAGCCTTGGCAGCAAAGATCTGACGAAAAGAAAAAAAAAAACGCATAGTTGACGGAGGCAGAACTTCATTCACCATGGGTTCCAAACAAAACCATGGCTAGCTATAGATGACAGATGAGTCGTTGTACTATATAACATACCCAGAGGATGTATATGAGGACAAGGATGTATATTTATATACCTTCATGGATCGGTGATTTTTTAATGGCACATGTGTAGACAAATATATGTATATCTCATAGATGGATCCTATCGGCAATGGGATATTTATATTCAAGTGATATCTAATATCGTTACATATACCATTGAAACCGGAAAAAAACTATCGAAATGACACGATGATGGTGAAAATTGGTGCCATTTTTTTTGGTGATCTCAAATATGGATAACAACAAATCGAACATAATGTATACTAGCAAAAGCCATTTTCTGAGTTTATCCGGACGTGAGATGATCGAAGTTAAAAAACCCTCTGTTTGGGGGTTTTAAATGTTCAAAAGCTGTTGTTTAAAGTCTCCGTTGAATGTGATCACTGTTTATCGTTAGTCATGAATTATTTCGACCTAATATCTTAGAGATGGGTTGAAATAATCCAGCTACCCAGCTATGCCAAGCTCGTTGTGAGAGGTTTTTCAAAATGATGAGAATGAAGATCTAACTCGGAATGGCCGGAAACAGCAGATCTAAAGAAGCACCTCCCAAGATGGAAGTGTTCGACACAAAAAAAAAAACATGTTCACAAAAATGGGACGAAGCGACGAGAGGCAAAGGGATTGAGTAGTCTACTCTGCAAAGGAGCTGTATCATTCTTTGCCCTCAGCGAATCGTTTTCTGAAAAAGAGGTGAATCACGACTTGGAATTGGAGGAATGAAGATTCGTGATTTGTGCACCTAGATCTCCATGGGCTTTCTATATAGGCCACACAGGCATAAGATTTACTGGAAATTATCAGTGTCATTAAAGATTTAAAACGATGGTCACAGAAAGTTCCTTGAATTGGTTTGTCTACTTTTGTTCTTGTTCAAAGGTGAGGAAAACTTGTTGACTTTGACAGTTCTTGACGACATGAGATGGCTCCTGTTTCAATATTGATTCACACGAAAATGGATGATTAGAATATGAAATGTGACCAAAGCTGTTGTGAATCTGGTACCGGACTTGTGAGACATGTGACATGCTGTTGATCCATTGCATCCGACGCCTTTTGTTTTTGCTCGGCAGTGGACGGACACAAAGTGTCAGGCAAAAAACAATTCTTTTTCCTTCCCGAAAAAACAAAAGCTCCAAAGTTGCCACGCAACAGCGAATTTTCATGAATTTTTGTTGTTTTTCCTTGTTTTCCACCATTTTTCTCCGCGTTTGTTGGTGCCGTCGTTGTGGTCGTTGTCCCCTTTTTTCACCTTTTGACCGACCCTTGGTTGGCGACATGGCGCGTTCGGGAATTTTAGGTGCCGTGGTGCTCGTGGGGAGCCTCGATGGATCACTGTGAAATTGCTATTCTGGGGATGGGATTGAGATCATCAACCCTATCCTCAGGAGGGGAAAGGGGATTCTTATGGATTCACCATTTTAACTGATCGCTACTTTCCTAATTTTCGCTAGGATCTCAAGTACCTGTTTTTTGGTTGAAAACTTGTAGGGTGGTGAATGTATGTATGTCGTCTTTCCATGTTTTTTGTTCCGAAAAAAAACGGCCAAAGAACAGCAGCTTACTTTTTGGAAGTTGCAGGATGCACGTAAAAAAGGGTAGTTTTTAGTGACAAAAAACCGGGAGCTGAAATGAAATTGACATGAGCAATGATAAAGGGACTCCCCTTGGTTGTTCCTGGGTATATCCCATAGGATCCGTGCATGGTATATTTACCTATACATGTACCATAAATTTATGTCAAGTGCAGGTAAATACACCATACATGGATCCTTTGGGTTTTGGGGGATGAAATACTACCCCGTGAAGTGAGGGGAATTGTTTCATAAACCATGACATAAGGATCCCGTTTTATTAACAACCAGGATGACTCATGGAAAGTAAGGGACCCCCAATTTTGTTTCGTGGCTCACGTGTTGATTGTTCCAGCACCTTTGGGACTGAGGGAGTGCTTTTCTGAAGTGACAAAACCTGGAGATATTTCTTAAAGACAGCATGTGCAGGAACTGGAGAAAATGGAGAGATAACTAACTATGTCCCAAAACAAATATCTTGAACAAGAAATCACCAATAGAAAATACCCAAATATGATCCATGAGGGACTGTTTACCAATTTATAGGATCCATGGGACTGGGGTATGTACCTACATTTACCATAAAAGGTAAATACATCCATACCATCCATAAAACTGGCATATTTGCCTACATTTACCACAAAAATCAACCAAACGTAAAGGTACATATACCATAAAACACCAACAAATCCACCAAATGTAGAAGTAAATATACCATAAACCACCAAAAATCCACCAAATGTATAGGTAAATATACCATAAAAACATGGATCCTATTGGGTATATAGGTATATTTCCTATGGCCTACTGATCCTCCGGCCTCGTTAAGGTGCTTGTGAGCCTCGGGCCACTCAACTTCCTGGTGCCACAGCTTTCCCAAAAGGCGGACCCGTGGGAGGTAATCGGAAAAACAGCCACGGGGTGCTATTAATGGGATCTAATTATGATGTGTATATATATATATATAGAGAGAGACTATATATATATATTGTATATAATTTGTATATAATTTGTTATAAATGTATATGTATGGAATTTGACTATAATGTATAAATTTGCAATCATAGAGATAATCATCCCTTCATGTAGGTCAATATTTAATTCCAATGGATCTGTTATGGGATATTATGATGCCTTTTACAATTCATTCAAGTTTGAGTACCGCACTTGGTGTTGACGGTCAGAGCTGGTCCTCATACCAGTTGCAAGCTTGGGTGTTTCCTGAAAATCGGGGCCCAATTGGGGTTGCCCCGTTTGCCGTTCTGCAAGCTTTGAAGTTTGTCCCAGAAAGGTGTTTTCTTGGGATGAGTGTTGGGGATATGGGATATGATGGAGATAGATCAAAGATCTCTTATGAAAATCACAAAAGATGTTGATGACATTTCATGATATGTTTTGAATACGGTAAACAAAAAACATACACATATACCACCCCTAAAGAATGTGTGCTTTCCAGATAGTGATGGTCTCATCGCAAAAGCTCTTCCTGATACCAGGCACAGACAATGGGATTGCTTTCATCTTCAACTTTGACACAGGCAGCATTTGATCAGCTGATAGCTTGTGGTTTTCAAGCATCCTGTGTTCTGCATCTTTTCTCACCATTTGTTTGTGTTGAAAGTTGAGTCAGGTATGTTGGATGGGTTTGGAACCACCATGCAGCCAAAGAGACGGGATTTACTACACACTAAACTCTTGGACTTGGGACACTGTACATCCTGGTGCCATTTGTCCACCTAAACTGGTGTAAAGTGTATTTAAACATGTGAACCTAGTAGCAGTGCTTGACTTTTTGCAATACAACTATAATTTACCACCTGTGTTGTGGTGGCTTTTTACCAGCGAGGTGATACAGAAACTCCTGTCCGGAGTGATAGGGATTTCACCAACAGTCATTAGTCACGCTATGCCTGACACTAGGTTGTTGGAAGCATGGGAAAGGCTTGTACCAAAAATGATAGCATTGATCCAACTCATTGGGTGATACCATTCATAGACTTGAAGAGACTATGATTTTAAGCAAATGATTTTGCTTCAAACAAGAAGAACATGATTTTGTTTTGGAGGATGAGGAATGTTTCAAACACCTTGCCCAAACTAGTGCTTCATTTAGGTGTTTGGACTCCTTCTTGTTGTCTCAGGGATTCAAGATCTCTGAAGCTTCTCCATCTCAGTCATCACAACCACAGTGGGCGGTTGCATCTTGGCATTGAGAAAAAATGAATCATTCAGTTTCAGATAATGGTGTTCCAAAAATAGGTGTACCCCCAAATCTTCCATTTTAGTAGGGTTTTCCACTACAAACCA
>DF239027.1:231759-271048 GCA_000507305.1 Breviolum minutum Mf 1.05b.01
GGTTGCTACATTTGGGATTGTTCTCCAAATCTCAAATCGAGATGTAATTCCAGGAGATTAAAAAAACATGAACGGCAACAGGAGGGGCTGGTATCATGTAATCACAAGCGACTCACTGGGCAAAGATGGTCATTGCTATATACTACCTGCCACTCTTCCTACCCAAACTATGAATCCATCTATCCTCCCACTTAACACGCAACCCAACCAACCCAACCCAACTCAACCCAACCCAACTCCAACCATCCTTCGTTGGTTACCCTTGAGGTCATTACCGGAATGTTGGGCATTACCTTGTCCTACCATCGCCAGCTTGCACATTTATCCTTCAAGAGTCCAAAGGTCTCTCAGCTTTGCAAACTGGGTGGTGATTTCACATATTTTTTATGTTCACCCCAACATGCTCATATTTAGTAGGAAAAACCCATGGGTTTGTTGGGTATATACCACCATTTTAGGAATCCCCTCATTTCTAGGTGGTGATTTCAAATATTTGGTGTTTTCACCCCTATTTGGGGAAGATGAACCCAATTTGACGATCATATTTTTCAAATGGGTTGGTTCAACCACCCAACTAGCAAACCTTGGGGCCCTAAGGCAACATATGTTAGGTGAAAAATAGGTTTGATTGATGTTTCAGCATTTGTTTTTTTTACACCTATATATCAACCAGACTTGGCCTGATTCACTGCTGAGTTTTGGATTCTGAATCATGAATAGGTTTGCAATAAACAGTGGAAAACGTTAAAGTATGGCAACAAAAGAGCACGTTTTTTCAGTGTATAGATTCGATGCAATTATGTTTTTACGTGCTGGTGTGTATAATATACACATTTATAGAAATTTGCGGAAAGAGTGGAGTGCTATATTTGTTCTTGCACAATTTCTGGAGGAGATACTTGGCCCCAAGAGTACTCTCAAATGCCCGACCACGGCCCTAGTTGAGCTTCATGACATGTTCATGTGCTAGGATGAAACCGGAATTTGATAAATGCGTATCACTAGTTCTTTGATCGAAATGTATGCATATCATTGTATATCTTAAATTCAGGATCATAACGTTGGGTCACTGATTTTTGATCTAAATTTCCTGGTTCCATAATATGATTCATTTGTCTTGTTTGACGGTTTAAGGTGGTGGAGTACTTTCTTGCTTATTGCGGATGCCTAGCGATGCAGAGTCACCCGATCAACTGGGTATCGTCACATCGTCATCACCATGGAGCAACGGTTGCTTGGCATTGCAAAGATGCCATCAACCTGGGTAAAAGTAGGGAGAGTCATCCACCAGGTTCTTCCCAGTGACCTTTTTAGGGGTTTTAGGTGACCTTTTCAAGGGCTAAGTGACCTCCATTTGGGTGATCAGTTCAGGTCACATGGAAGAAGCTGACACAGATTTGTGATGATGGTTCATCACCAGAGTGTCACCCATATAGATATAAATTGATATATGTCCTGTGCTGGAATGGGTAGTTGTTTTGTGGAAATAGTCGACCATGCATTGGGCATGGGTCATTTTCGGTACTTTGATATTTGTAATCGAAACACTAGTTCATCAGATCCTTCGTGGGGTTTGGTCCTTTTGGTGATGTATGTTTTCCTTCTAGTCATGTGATCGAGTGTGCAGTCACTAAGTTTGCTATGATACTATGTTTTTTCTTGTAGTTTTCGGTGTACATGAGATGTATTACATTATATTGTGCCGTGTTCAAGTGCAACATAATTGCAGCTGACGTGATATTCTTTGGACATCGTATGAGACTATAGTTCATTACATTGCAATGTATGTATACATGTATACATACATATTGAAGTAGGCTCCTATTGCAGTCCAATCAGTGTTATTCTATTGAGAAAGTGTATTATATCGCATAATGCTAGTATTTTACAGTGTGATACATTCTTCGAACTTGTACCATGTTTTGTGGCATACCATATACTGTTAATATAATTGTCATTTCAGACCCAATCACCCTGATCCATCTCCCCTGCAGGACAGCCCAAACGATGTTCATTCTCCCAAAGATGGGTTTTGGTGGTCGCATGCAGGGTGGCTCTTGGACCAGAAGGCTGGTGAACCTAAAGACCTTTCGGATGGCAACTTATTGATGATCAAGAGTTACCATCCCGAAGTTTAGCATGGTCCCTGAAAAGTTACTATACCTTCCCAATAGGAAAGTAGTCTTCAAACCACCATTTTTCAGGGGCGAGCTGTTAAACTTCGGGGGGGGTAGTAGATGGTGGAAAACCCAATGTTGCTCCGGAAGCTTGAATCCACCAGGGAACTTGGATGAGAGTGGACCGAAGCAATGCTGATGACTTGTCCAAGCAGTGCCCTGGAAAGCACATGATGTTTTCCGGAAGATGTGTCGGAATTTGACATGTGATTTGTTTTGAATATCCAAGAATCCAGGTATGTCCTAAGAGTCCGGGATTTCCCGGATCCATTCCTATTCCTTGAGGGTCCAGCTATATATTCAATCATCATTCTACTGATGTAATACATATTTATTTAATTGTATATATACATAAAAGTTTGATTCGCATTCGCATGCAGACACAAATACACACCACAACGCAACCAAAATATGTTATTATATGTCTAGTGATTTTACACAACCTGATTTAGCGTGATTACCTTCAAATTCGACAGGATTTGATATAACAGATCGTATACGACCAGTCACTAGATTTTAGGGCAGTAGCACTTTGCATAGGAACTGATACATTCACATGTCTTTGTGCCAGAATGACGGGTATTCACACATGCCTGAAATATATCGTACAGGGTCAAAAGACAGCAAGATCCCGTGAAATGAGGTGGTTCTACCGGTTCTTGCAGAAGACGTATCCTTTACACGTCCGACTCCCAGAACAGAAACAGTTTTCATGAGTTTGTTCCAGTCCAGCTGCGGGTTAAGACTCCCAAACTTGATTTTCAAATGTTCATTCTGGATTATTCTGTGTTGCTGTATCATTGCAAATCCATGATGTGTAACGGTGTGTATATATATATATATACACACTTCATTTAACTCCAGGTAGGTTGGAACTGACTGGTGGAAAGTCTCCCTGAAAGCCCCCAGTGAAGAGACATTGGATGTCGAGGGCGGGAAAATCCAAGATAGAGAGATAATTAGATGCCCCGAGAACAAGCAAAGAGCCTGAACCAGAAACTTCGAGACCGTTTTACAAGATTATGCTTCATTTTGGATGATGATAAATCCCTACTTATGTAAAAAATTGGTGGTTGGTAAACCAACCTGTAAAAAATGGTGGTTGGACTTCCAGGGACCATATCAATTCTGAATTCGATTCTCACGTTTGGAACTATTTGCTCCATGAAGCTCAGTTTGAGAGCCAGGCAAAAAATCGAAAAGGTTGATACAGAAATCTGAATTTGTATTTTTTCTTTTGTCTTCCAAGTGGCCCAAAATGATGGTTCAATTCACAGCGACAAAAAAAGCCCACAAGATCCATGTAAGGAATATTCACCTACATTTGGCTGATATGTATGGTTAAAATGTAGGTAAATATACCAGTCCCATGGTAGTGAACTACCCTTAAACGAAGCTTCCAACTCTTTGCGAAGGCCATTGTGCTGCCCATTGTTGGACTTTATTGCTGGGGTGGAATGCCATATGCACCTTGGAATTGGAGGAATTTTCAACCCCCTAATGTTGGCATAGTGGTTGTGGATTTTGGAAGATGGAACACGCATGTTGCTCATGTATTTATATTATATATATATTTATATAGAGAGATAATAAAAATATATGTAGCGATATATATATATATATCTTATAATATACCGTATACTATGATTTCTTTGTTTCATCATGTTTAAACCCAACTGCAGAGCAGAAAAATAATCAAGAAACCGCCAAAGAACAAGCAAAAAGTCATCCTCTCAGGACTGAATCGACATTCCTCTTGCAGTTGAGCAGTATTGTTTTGTTTTGTTGCCTTTGGTTGTTGGTGTTCATCACGTGTTCTTTTCCTGGAAAAGTGACCCCAACCCAATTTGTGTGCCAATCCATTGCCGCACATGCCGTCAAGACCAAATATATCGTGAAGTTCCTATGAACAAAAATGAAATCATGTACAAATCAATGATTTCTCGTGGTCCAACACTTTGTGGTGTCCAGCTATTTATATTTCTGATGTTGAGTTGTTCATCGAAAAAATTGGTGGCAAAACCCCTTCCAGATATTCCGATCATCGCACCGGGGACGCGGTTGGTAGTAAAGGGCTTGATTAATTTTCTGAAGGGGCAATGACCATCACAATGGCGGGATGGCGATGAATGGCGACATTTCTAGGCCCAAAAAGATGGATCCCAAGTCAAGTGTGATTTAGCCGACTCATTTTCACCACTGCCATCGTTGCATCCAGATGGAACTTCTCCAAAACAGAGCAATTCCTCAGTTTTTTGAATGACCAGTATACCAGCCTTGATTGTCACTTGTCTCACGATTTTTGATTCCAGATGAATATGTCCCTCCATATCTGCCAAAATCATAGAAAATCATCCTAAAAAAAAGAAGACATGATGTTCCATCCATCCGATTTTTTTGGGATATACATGCGCATATACTCCCATCTTAAAGGATGATGAACTTTCATACCGTTTCACCGGAACCAAGAAGTCTCAAAAACCAAGGTGATGTGGGGGTTCTTCTTTCGTATCGTGTGGACCTGGCATATCACTTGGGCGGTGAATTCGGTGAGCCACGTCTGGGGTTGCCTGGTGGAAAGAAACAAAGCGCATAAGATTCATGTGACTGGTACAAGATGGGCCCCCTACCAGATGTAACTTGGGTTATAACTCCATTTATAACTAGGGTTATAACCCCAGTTACCTAATTATAAGGCCATTTATAGGGGTTATAACTCCATTTATAACTGGCTGGGGCCCATCTTGTATCTTTGCCTACATTTACCCCCCTGGAAGTTTAACAGTTCGCCCCTGAAAATATACCATTCCAAAAAGGAAAGGATCCGTCTTCCAACCATCATTTTTTAGGGGACGAGCTGTTAAACTTCGGGAGGGTAGTTGATTTTTTCTTGTTGTTAAATGTAGTTACAATGTAGTTAAATATACCATAATTACATGGATCCTATGGGTAATAAAAGAAGCAAGATAAGCAAGGTTGGAAGAGTTCTGGGATGTGAGGTTATTAAATACGGTTATTACATCTTTTTGTGGTGTGGAATGCAACCCTAAATTTGAATATAGATTGGTAAGATGGATTAGATTGCATTTATTGTGAATGAATATTCTATTACAGGCTCACTTGAATAAATTTCGTCATCGTTGTGGCTTCAGCAAAAAACAAAGGTCAAGTCTTGAACATCATGAAGGCGCAACAGAAAATAATGGTTCACCCTACTGGTATGCTGCCATGGGTGACATTCTAAGATATATCTCACATCAAAACTTTCACTTGACCTATCTCATGCGAGCCATGTTGTTTGATATACTCGTGCTATTTCATATGATGTCCTTTTTTCTGATTCTATTTTGTTTCGATGAGTTTCTACCCTCCTTTGAGTGTTGGGTTGTCCTGGGTTGGTGAAACGACAAAAATCCCCAAGGTTTTCAGGATTGGAACACGGGCGATATCTCGATGAACAATTGGCTGATCGGCATTCTGGCATTTGGTGCCTTGGAAACCCGGAGTTGGTTCCCGGGTTGCTTGGGTTGGTTGTTGGTTGGGTTGACCTTGACAAGAAATGAGACCACCTCACAATACAAAAAAGGTTCCATTTTTTTTTGACTGCTAGGTATCATGGAATATAAGATGGTGGCCTCAACATGGTGAATAGATAGATATTCTTGTGTGATTGAATGATATTGAATGCCTATGGAAATGAATGCGCAAGAAGTATCTCATCAGAGAGTTTCTTGGGGCCTCACCTGGCAATTTTCAGGGAGATTTAGGTTGGAGAATCATGAATTGGCTATAAGACTCTTAATGTATAAATATAGTACAATGTATATAACTTAACGAAATATGACACATAAAACAATAAATGACATCCATGATATTTACACAAATAATTCAGAATTTCAACATCATTCACAAACAAAACAAAACAAACAGCTTGATATACTTTGCATTTAGAACAACAAAACATGGAGAAACTCCCTGTTTTCCGGTCAAAAGGTGAAGGCTGGCACAACAATCACCATGCCTTTGAGACCTCCTGCCGACATGGTTTGTGCCTTGTCCTTCCCAACCAGTTCAAAGGTTGGTAAATTACAGAGTGTTTGAGTGAAATTTATAGTGAAGGATATATTGAATAGCGGGAAATTTCAGTCTCGAATGATATCAGTGGTAGTTGTGATTGACCGCAAAACAAACCTGTTTGACCGATGGATGTTGTCACCGTTTGTCTGTCAAAATCATGTGTTGCTGTCCTGACGAAATATCGCTTGCCAGTTGGGAACAAAAGGAAACGAACCCAAACTCCTTTGCCAACAAATCAACAGTGAACAGGAAATGTCATCAGCAAGAGTCGATTCCCATCAAAGTCCTTTTCGGTGTACAGTACTTTGTTTTTTCCCGGAAAACCACAACAAAGGACTAAACAGCCTGAAAATTCGCACTGAAAGAAAATGCAACATTATCTTTTCTAAACCTAGACTTTGGGTTTCATCCCTGAGTTTTTGATATTTTTGTTGGTGTCTGTGGGATCCTCTGGCTGTCCAAGGAAATGGTGGCAAATCGACGGGACCTTAGTTTGGATGTGTAATCGTTACTTTTGAGTCGTTGTCAAGGTCACAAACGCCGCTGTTGCAGTTGTGGTTGGTGGGTTATTTACCTAATTACATTAGATGAAACATGGCCACCTTCAAGGGGAAATGGCTTGGTAAATATTCCCTACATGGAGCATCTGGGTATTGAGATGATTTGATTTCCAGTCATTGCATTGGTATTGTTACTGGTAGTATTCAACACCGCTTGCAAGAAAGGATATTCGGAAATGTCAAATGTCGAATTGCACTATAGCCCATACCATCCATGTATGGTGTATTTGCCTATCATTTGGTTGATGTTCATGGTAAATATAGGTAAATATACCATACGTGGATCCAATGGGTATGCTGATATTTGGACTTGCCAACAGCAGAATCCCTTTCACTAGGGTCATCAACAATCCACTTATTTGAGAGTTCACCTTATTATACCCTGGTGGGCACTGGTTTTCATGATTTGTTACCGAAATGTTTGCAAGACACATCATAATTAGTAAGCCATGAGATGGCATCCGATTTTTTTAATCTGATATTTTTGGGGTCATGTGGTCAGATTTTCCTTTTTGTCACGACATATCAATCCCTACAATTTCGCCATGTTTCAACCCTTAAAGCAATTGTAGGTGTCAAAAGACCCAACTGACCCAAGCTGTTTCTTTCATTCCCTCCCCCAAAAAACCACATCCAACCATTCCTGGGTTAAAAAAAAGAGCAGAATGAGGATGTGACTTGGTACACTATCAAGCTGCTGGAAAAATTGGGACTGGCATATGATCTCAAGTATCCGTACCTCGCTCCGCAATTTTTTCGTTTCCAACCGTTTGGTTTTCCGTGGGGAAAGGTTTTTCGATGATCCGAACTACCATGGGTCTGGATAAGTTTCGGACACCTAAAATTAGTAGGGTACATATACAATTGTCACATGGATCCCATGGCTGATGGAACGTGAAGTAATGTCACGCAATGCTGGTTAGGTCCATATGAACATGTTAGGTTGGGGTTTGCTGCCCAGCTTGTAGTTGAAGGGGATGGGCAAGCAGTAAGTAATGCACCCAAAAAAGGGTTGAAAGACTAGAGCTCTGCAAATACTTACAAATACTAAATAATTTAGAACTAATATTTAAAAGATGATTTGAATCCATGTCAGTCACCTCGGCTGGTGATTTGTGGTCGCAACTTCTGGATGGAGTGGATTGCCAGCGTTCATCAGGACTCCAGCGAAGATGAGGCAGGGTGCCTTGTTGTTGGCTTCGCTGTGTATGTAACCATATATTTAACCTTCTTTTAAAGCTAGGGAAAAGTCCCTTCATTGAAGCTGTGTATTTTCAATGAGCTCTTCATCTGAAAACCCCCTTAGATGGTAGTTTCGCTAGGGGAAATTGATTTACTGGTAGATTAGAGAGAAATATTCTTTTAGTGTTTGATCCAAAACGAAATGACTGAAGCACCATACGTGTCAGGTTGAAAACGGACTCTTACAGTAATTCTTTTTGGCCTTAGGAAAATCTTGACAAAAATTGACATCATGACATTTGAGGCACGACTACCCCCTGGAAGTTTAACAGTTCGCCCCTGAGTTCATATACCTAATCCCAATAGGAAAGGATCCGTCTTCCAACCTTCATTTTTGCAGGGGCGAGCTGTAAAACTTCGGTGGGGTACTCCTAAGCCTATGTATGGTGTTTCCATGAATTAGGTGGTATATCCCCACAAAACACCCCAATGGTTGATCATTTTTACTAGGAAAACCCAGTGGGTTTGTTGGGTATATACCACCATTTTAGGAACCCCGCATTTGTTGTTGTGGAATCATTGGTGTCGTCCAATGATGGACAGTTGCCATTGGTCGACTGCCTGCAGGAAGTTGAGTTGGGACACTGATGAAGCAGCTGCTGCCATTGCTTGAGCGAAGCTGTTTGGGTACCCAGGATGGTTCCAGACATGCCCAGATGGGGGAAACCCAGCATTGGTTTTCCTACCAAAAAATGGGCAACCATTGGGGTGTGAAATGGGGGTACCAAGTACCAGCATTTTTTCTGAAACACCCAGATGTGAGTTGGGGATGGACTCTCCCTCTCACCTAGCAGTGGGTATAAGGAGGTGGTCATTTTTTAGGGGATCCCAGCATCTCTTTAAAAAAATTACACGTGCCACTGCTACTGGGGGATCAACAGTAATGTCACATATCGATGTGGTGACCCAAAAAGGCCTAAACGATCCCAGTGGTTTCCTATTTACTGTAAAACTTATAGAACCCCCGAAGATGAACATGGAACCTGAAAATGATGGCTTGGAAGATGAGTTTCCTTTTCCAGTGGTGTATTCTCAGGTTCCATGTCAATCTTCTGGGGTGTAGAACCTATAATTTACTAAATCCGTTTCTTGGTTTTAATGATTTGTCCTTAGTGGTTGCTTGAAAACTCATTCAATATGTTGTATCCCGACAAATATCACTGGGATCCATGGGAATGTTGTACTTATCTACTAGAAAATACCATAAACAATAAGCGTTCAATTAGTAGGTAAATATACGTACAATCGTCGCATGGATCCTATGGAATATAGTCTTCTGGGTGGTGCTTTCAAATATTTTTGTTATTTTCAACCCTATTTGGGGAAGATTCCCATTTTGACTAATATTTTTTCAGATGGGTGGTTCAACCACCAACTAGTCTTGCTCAGTCAGATTTCTTTGTTTTGGTACATCAAGACCTCCCATCATCCCAGAAAAGTTGTCGACGAAACCTCAGCTGCTCTCAGAAAAAAAGATCTCCACGATGCCAGTAGTGGCAAAGGTAAAGGTTTACTTAGTCATAGGGATTCCCCTAGCAAAAATTTTGAAAAAATCCTTGGAAAAGGTAACTGTTACTGGGTGGGGGGTAGATCCCACTTATGAATGATCCATTTTTGGGGGGCGGGGTTTTCCATCAGTTTGTGCCCCACATGGGACATGAGAGAAATCATATGCGGGCAGAATCTGATGTTTTTCAAAGGCGCTGGGCCAGGTGAAAATGGGGAATGGATTTCATGCCATACTGTTGGGTCAAAAAGACCAGCTGATATGATAGTATGTTACATCCAATTAGTCACAGTGTTCTAACCATCCCCAACACAAAATGCAGGATTTTGGACCATTGACTTTTATTTTCACTCTTATTTGAGGTCAGGATTGGTGGTCACACAGGTCGCCATGTGAGAACGATCCGCAGCCACGTGTTTCCGGGATTGAGTTTGGTGTGGCCACGTCACACCATGCCTCCTACAGGGAATCCCTGCCCCTTTTTTCCACATTCCATCCGTCTTTGTAGGACGAATAGAATTAATCCCAGAGTTGTAAATTCTAAAGGCACGGCCAGCAATATGTCAAGTGACTTTTGCTATCCCGTGGAACGCGCTCTGTGCAAGAGACAGGCTGCAAAAAAAGATGTGTCTCTGTTGTGTGTGTGTGTGTGTGTCATGCTATTTTGTCGCCTGTATGGAGTTTTTTCCCAATACGAGTCATAGTAACTGGGGAAGCTCAAGCGTTTCTGGGGAGAAGAATGCAGAACCTCATCCCTTTTCTGTCATTTGTTTTCTTGCAAGTGTGTTCTTACCTCCTTGATTGATGAACAATATTTTTTTGTTCGTGTTCACCGTATTGTGCTTGGTCCTTGAGTCTTCGAACATAAATCAGCTGCCAGCTTTCAGTTCAAGGCATTTCGCACAAATTGTTTGAAAACTTGAAATGCAGTGCCCTAGGATCTCATCAGCGAGATCCTGTAGTCACTGTAGTCGTACACTTCTGTTGGAACTCTATAAACACCATACATTCACTTTGTTCCCAAGGTCCATTGTTTGGGGCATCATTCCCTTCAGGGGAGGGGCACTTGTTGGGTCAGACTTCGACCTTTTCAATAGTCACAGAAGATTCCATGAACTTAAAGGATGCACGGATGGCTTCTGGTGGGATATATGTCCAATGCTCCTGGAGGCATTTGGTGATACATTGAATTTCTTGATGAATTAGTTGGAGCTAGTTTCGCTGCAAACCAGAGAAGAATCTCAGGTGTTTGATTGAAATAGCTATGAAACAAGGACCGAACAATTTAGTTTGCCTTTGGTTTGTCAACAACCCATGTTTCAACAAAAGACGTCATGGATACATCTGGAAAGGCACTAGGTTTTTTGTGTAATTTTGAGACTGCTCGTGTTGCCTTTTCTTCACAAAAGGGCCATGTTCACTAACATTGCCCGTACAAACGAATCTAAACCTTGTTTATTGTAAGAAGATCCAGGGAGGTATATACAAGAAATCCTGTTGATGGAGAAAATCTTGATGAAAACCCAGTTACTCATTTGAGGTAATACGGTGATAATAGTATAATATAGGGACACATATACGTAATATAGGGACAACACCTTTGTTTGTTTAACCCATTTTTAATGAGACCCTTGGAGTTTCAGCCTTGTTTTTCTTGGGTGTTTTCGACTTAGAGCTTCATGTGATGCCGAAGAGTGATGCCGAAGGCCGGAGAAAACACCCCGGAGTGGATTGGTTTCTGGTTTCGAGCGATGTGAAGATCCAAAATTTGGGAATAACGTACCATGCGAAACCAGCACAAACCCTCATCTAGCTGGTGGTTTCAATTTTTTTTAATTTTCATCCCTATTTGGGGAAGATGAACCCATTTTGGCGATCATATTTTTCAACTGGGTGGTTCAACCACCAACCAGTCATGTTTAGGGCTTATGTCACCCACATTTCGGGTGGGTATTTAACAGCTCGCCCCCCTCCCCAAAAAAAAGGTGACCGAGTTCCCGAAACGGAGGAGGAGGATCGTCAGAACCAACCATTGTTGAAAACAAACTGTAAAACTGGCTATTAAATTTCAGGGGAGTGTACATATTGGTGGTTTCAAATACTTCTGTTATGTCTACTCCCCCAATTTTTTGGGGTGGAAATCGTGCAATTCGACTTGTGCATAATGTATATATATATATATGTATATGATGTATATGTTTATGTTTTTTCAATTCAGTGGCAAAAAAGAACAGCACCTAGAAAGAAATGTTGGCCTCAAATCCAGGGGGACATCTCCCATATCCGCAATACTTAGCTAGGTGCTGGTTTCAAATATTTTTCTATGTTCAACCCTACCTGGTGAGATGATCCAATTTGACTATATGCTTTTTCAAATGGGTTGAAACCACCAACTAGCTTCGTTATTCATGGTAGCATGGTGTTTTCCTTGTGGTACTGGTGGGCGACATCTCTCACCAACCCCCCATGGAGTGGAACTTGAAACATCCTCCCCTGAGAAAAACAAACACATATTAATGCATTTGTTCATATCATTTCATATCATTTCATGGCATTTGGATTTGGATTTGGATTATTTGAGATACTTAGAAATGAAACTCCAAAATGATGATAAATTGTCATGTTCTTTTAAAAGCTGAGTTCATCCATTTCAGGATGAAGCAAATGGACCATTCCATGAAGCTAGTCAGGTTTGGTCCACATCTCAGTCGAAAAACAGGGTTTGAAGAGTTGGATTGAAGCATGTGTTGAGCCATGTACCGTCCCTGAAACAAACATAGCAACTGAAGATCAAGGGTTGGAAAACGAATTTCCTTTTGGGATGGTATGTGTTCAGGTGCTATTTTAGTTCCACAGAGGGTACAGGTGGTATAATGCAACTCTGAATGTTTCATCCAAATTGATGGTGGATATAGTTTTTCTTTTAGCTCAGGCATTCGAATTTATGTGCGTTTGATTGATCTCATGTAATTTGACCAACATAAAGCAACGTTTCATTCCAGAAGTCATGGCTTGGTTGTCTCATTGTACTTCACCTGGGTTTTTGACGGATTTTGTTGCTGAGGTTCTCAGGAGTCAAAGATGCATTGATGCTTCATAAATGCATTTATTTCCTGGCTCATTCTGAGACCATTCGATTCAGGACAGAATTCATTGATAGGCTGTGTGGAGTTAAGAGATTCATGATTTTCGACATTTTTCGACCTGTTGATGCTGTCAAGTTACTTGAACTTTAGGGAATCCTAGGGAAAAATAGGTAAATCATATTATATATATATAGTAAATATATATGATGTAGATTAAATAACAATTGCAGTAATTGACGATGAAAGTTGCCATTGTCATCGCTAGTGAAACTGGATGTGGCATTGCTTTGATTTCCTGCAAATTGATTGACCTTTGGTCATTTCCAGAAGTAACATGAGATGATTCATTATTGAAGCAGTTGTTTTGCCTGGTTGTTTGGATTGTTTCAGGTGGACTGCATTTAGATTCAGATCTTTTGTTTTGGTTGAAAGTCTTGCGACGTTTTTACATAAATGAAAATCGGCGATAGCTGGCATCCCTGCAGGACACTGCAATGCTTTATACTCAATGGGGTCATCTTCCTGGGCAGGTTGGGCTTCAACGCTTGTGACGTTCAGCCTTTGAAGCAGTTTCTTTGTTGAGATAAGAGTAGAGTTGAAAGCCGCCATAAAATGCCAACTGATTCCAGAAATCATGCAAAAGACGCACAGAACATATCCAACATTTTTTGTCAAGCTCAAGAACAAAAGCCTCAAATTTCGAAATTAAGATTCAGTAACATGTTTGATACCTTCTTTTTCCTTGGATGGCACAGCACTGGAGAAACGTTGGCTGTTGACACCTGTTAATAAGATGTTTCCATCAAATCGCTTGACCATCGCAGTATCTTGCTTTTCAACTTTGCAGTGGAGCCGGTGCCGCACTTAACCCTGTGTTTTTTTTCTGTGTGTTTTTTTTTGGGGGGGTCAAGATCTTGGATTTGAAACAAAAATGAATGAACACGATATAATCGCATCTTCCTGCGTGAAATCTACTGATGCCAAAATGGACGTCAGCCTAAACTAATACTCCAAAAATGATCAGCCAATTGGTTTGTGAACTATCATGGTTCATATGGTTCATTCAAGGAAGCTGTTGTTGGGACTTAAAAAAACATAACATGTGCCCACTGTTGTGTTTTATTTCAATAAGCATATGGTTAGTTTAAATATCTTTTGTTTCTTGGGAGATCCGCAAGACCATTCGAAGATGTGATTTTAACGATGCATCGTTGGTCTCAAACATAGATAGAAATAGATGTATCCCTGGGGTCATTGCTGGTGTGTGGACCCAATACAAAGGTTCTTAAACATCACTCGCAGGTGTTTATAGTGATGGTAATCATCTTTTGTTAGTGATGTTCGGGATCATCTCGCAAACCCGGATGAACCATTCCTGTTGGGGGTTTTGGTGTAATGTTGAGCTAGATGGCCTATGGAGTTATCCCCATTCAAACATATAATATATTCATTTTTTTTAGACTCTTGGGTTCCTTATCAACCTTCACTCCTTGGCTCCTGACAACGGATCAAGAAATTTTGCCATACTTCTTTGAGCTTTAAAAGAAAAAACATGTTGTCAAAGTCTCACAGAATTCGCACTGGATTTTGGGGTACCCTCAGCATGGTGAGACAGTGATACCAGCCATCAGATAGCTGAGGCGCTCCACTTTCTAAAGCGTTTGGTGCAGGAGTTGGGTTGTCGTCGTTTCGGGACAAGGTTGGTACCCGGTACTTAAAGCATCTAATGGGTTGGAAACAATGCTCCATTGAAAAATTCTAAAAGGAATTCCGAACATGAATAAAAAAACTAAGCTTTGGAAAACACACCGTGTGTCAGTGCTTAAAAAAAGTCATAAAAAGGATATCAAAGTTTATCACTAGGTGGTGGTTTCAAATATTTTCTATTATCATCCCTATTTAGGGAAGATTCCCATTTTCAATGGGGTTGAAACCATTAAGTAGTTATCATCACTTGCACAATCTGGCCATTTTACAGTGGCGTCCGTTGATAGTTGCAACGTGCCCTCTTCAGGACGACGAAGCTGATGCAGATTTGAATTTCATCGCCTGGGGTCCTGGTCAGAAAAAAAAGAAGCGAAGTGAGGTGATCTAACCACAATGAGATCCTTCAAAATGATAACATTTTGTTTCAACTTGGCATGGAATCATCTGAATCATCTTCAGTTTTTATCTTATAGTAAAAGTCCATGTTCTATCCAAGGCAACGTCCTTCTCGGTCCTCTATAAGGCTCCTTTGTTTTGCTTCATGAGCTTCTATGAGATTTTGCTCATGGTTTTTTTACACCCTTTGGACAGGTCTTGTGGATCTATCCAATCTATTGCATTTCCTTCGTGCTCAACACCGTGATGTATCAAGAGGCAAAAACCGCCCGGCCGAGACCAGTCTGTGTACTTGTTGTTTCCATTGTAATGCATTGATACTTGCCTTGTGTTATGCCATTGGGGTGAACCTCACTGCGCCAGATTGCAGACAGTGCTTTGCGATCGACACAACGAGCTCCAGTACCAGGAATTCCAGTTTTAGGCCATGGGGGGCAGCAGGGATGTAATGAACATGTTGCACCTGAGACATCACAATTTGATCTATATATTTTGTTTTTTTCTCGGAAAACGGAGTGGACTTAAAGGTCAGTATTCATTCACTGTTGTCTTCCAGCAGATGAAAATTCCATGGATCCCATTGTTTAGTGGGAAGGATGTTTGAAACACCGACCCTTTTCTGAAGCAGGACTTCATTTCCACACTAAACAGATATTCATGACCTGCCCAGTTCTCTCAACCAAAAGGGGAGTCATCCACCAGAGCCGTGTCGCAAAGAGTGTGTTGTGCCAGAACGCTTGATTCAAGAAACCTGGCGGGTTCTGGCAACATCCTTAGCTGCCTTGAAGGTTCACTTATCTCGCCTGTTTGAAAACGCATGAAAACTGCCTTGAAAGTCAGGCGTCGTTTTTTATTTGGGCAAATTAGAGCGACCAACCGGCCGGTTGGCCGTCACCCCCCAAATTGGTGATTTAGTAAGAGAATTCCCCCCCCAAAAAAGAATCTTAATTCAAGGTCATGAATTATATAGATAAATTTGACTAGATTTTTTTCAGAATCGCTATATAACAAGAAATCATAGAAATCCATCCGTTGGATCCATCTACATAGACTAACAAAGCTCTCAGGGAATTGGGGCCCTGGCTGTTGAAGTTGATGATGATAGAAACGTGCCTCTAAGGAGATAGATTTTGAGTCCGGCTTGAGATAGTTCGACTTCAACTACATACGGTTGATGGAAGAAATCCCAAACAACCACCTGGGATGTAAAAAACCTGTAAATAATGGGATAAACTAGCTATCAACTGGTGCAGGATTTCTTACATCAACATTATTTATAGAAAGAGATATGGAACTTCTTCCTTGACGATGAATCTTGGATCCTTTAAGATTACTGGACTTCTCCTGCGGTCGCTTCGTTGAGTCTAAGCTCTAAGGTGAATTTGGTTTACTTGCTGGAGATGTACTTGGTGCCACGACCCTCAAACCGTCATCATTGGAGATGTTTGATATTTTTCAAAAGTTTCGGGGTGGCAACACATTTGCCACCCTCAAAAACTGAGTGTGTTTGAAGATGAAGAAGTCCTGAAGTCCACTGAATCTTCTACTCAGGATGAATCATCTTTAGCCAATTTTGAGGATCCCGAACTTTGAAACATCGAAAAATGAAGGTCTTTGTTCTTAGGCTGAGGGCTTTTCATTGACTCTGTATTGCATGCTCAAATCTGATTTGCTCCACTCTACTTTTGCGGCTCCAAGCACTTGTTTATCTTATTTATCTTGCTTGGTATAGATGAGACAAAGCAGCTTCAGCAACATCCATGCCGCAGGCAACGAGTAATATAGATGCCACCAGTTTCATACCCAACTCCACAATTCAAAGATACTTACACCATTTGAAGTCCTGAAAGACAAGATCCAGCTAATCATAGTTGAAAGTATGTGAGATCCTATCCATCTCCAACGAGAAAGACAACAAAATCCCAACTGGTTTTCCTTTGTTTTTCGCCAACGCAAGCAGCTTTTGGTAGGCGTCAGCCAAAAAATACACGCAAACAATCAAGAACTGAAAGGCATGTTCGTGGCGCAGCTGAGAAGAGATCGCATGTTTAACTAAACTTCAGACAATGTAAATGATCACCACAACGTTGCATGGTTTTATGTTATTTAAATCTATATATGTATATTACATCTATATTTATGTACATCAGAATACATAAACATGTTGATATGGAACGTCAACTTTCCTCAGCTATTCATTTATCCCATTCCCCAAACGCATCCATTTCAAGATCGACTCACCGGGCATCCTTGGGACCGGATCGTGGCCATGGGGCAAGGAGTTAGCCAGAACCAACTCAGCGGGATGACTGGATGGATGGCTTCAATTCCCCTATAGGCTATCCCCCAGGTTTATGTCAGTTTCATTTATAGGTTGGTTAGGTATAACAAGGAAAACCAATGAAATTCAGATACATGCTGGGAAAATTGCTAGTTCAGGATTTGGGAGAGATAGTAGAATTGACCTAGAAAAGTCATGACTTATCGTAATGCCAGCATATCTCAATAGATATATGATACATGATACTGAGCCCGCATGAGGAAGTAAAAACTCAGGTTCTTTTGGTTTTATGACCAAAGCGTCCCTTGTTGTTAAAAGGGCGTCTCATTCATTCTTAAACGAATATGTCATTTAGAAGAAAGATAGTTCACTCATCCAGGTTACAATTTGATTCCCATGACATCGGATTAAAATGTGTGGGAAATGTGTAAGTGAAATTCTGCTGCGTATTTTTTGTTTCTGGGGTGGTATCCATACCACCATTTAATGAACTAACCATTTTTTTTACACCACTGTAGATGTGTGCTTCGGGACCAAATATGTTTGAGAAGCCGAATCCAATGACTTCCCACTCCGACCCAAACAAAAATCCTAGCATAATTGTTCAGCATATTTATTCAAAATGGGAAATCAACAACTTTAAATATATACATCTAGATGGTGGCAACTCAAACCATTTTTGTATTTTCACCCCTATTTCTTGGGGAAGATGAACCCCATTTTGACGACAGTAATATTTTTCAATTTGGGTTGGTGAAAAACCACCAAGCAGGACATTCTTGCTTCCATATCAACCTTGGGTGTTTTGTTGGTTAACCTTCTGACTGAGGTGTGGAGGCGGATCCTTTGGGTCTCAAGGAACTTTTAAGTCGAGGTGGCTGGAAGCGGTTCGCGGTTGGAGATTCTTCAAACAGGGGTCCAGCGATGATGGGTGAGATTCTGCCAGATCCCCAAAAACCTAACGGTTACGGCCTAGTTGATGGCAACCAGAAATCCGGTAAGTAAACTCACTCACCAGTTGAGGGAAGGTATATTATCTACCATTATTCACAAGGTTTTATACATCCCAGGTGCAGGAGTTCTGAACCATCAACAATAGCACCTGAAAATCAATGGTTGGAAGGCCATTTGTTTGGGTCCCGGTCTATTTTCAGGTGCAAACTGTTAGTTTTAGGGAGTGTATCGACATGAGAAACAAAAAAACCTGGTGGTTGTTTAGGGTATGTAGAGGATGAAAAACTACCCAGGGATTATTTCATAAACCATGAAATAAGGTCCTGATTAAACCACCAGGATTTGATGGACAGTAAGAGTGTTTTGTTTTTTCGTGGCTCACATGTCTTGAGATCGTTATTTATTGAAGTTCAGGAATTCCCCATACATTTACCTTTTTTTGAGGGGAAATGGCTTATTTCAGAAGAAAAGCCTTGATTCGGGACATACCTAATGTTGTAGCTATGTTAAATCATAAAGATAGGATGCCCCAAATTCCAATGCTGGACTTGTTTTATTTACTGAATGTGGGGATGATTGTACTTGATGGTATGTTGAGACATCCATGAGTTGATTCAGATACCTAAGTTGCTAGAATCAGGATTTGTACAACTGAAGATGCAAATGTTTGTTCAATCTGGTGGTGTCTGGTGCATGCAAGTGTTCAATCTGGACGATTCCTCAGGAAATTCCGGAACCCGCCATCAAAGAATCCCTGGTAATTTGATGGTGCTGTTGTTTTTTCGTTTTTCGGTTAAAGGGAAAAACTTAGCCACAAAAAAAAACTCCAAAATGTAGGCAAATACATCATAATACAAGGATCCTATGGGATAAGTGTTTGAAATCCCCACAAATAGTTTGAGTGGGTTTGGATTGTCCACGGAGTTATGAATCTCCTAGGTACTGATGGAAGCCAATCAGCGGAGACCACGTTCCTTCAGCAGCACTGGGATGGGGGGAATGGGACCCCCGCTACGTGGACCTTTGTGTGAAAGGATACTCCTTAGTGCCTTAAAAGGGCCTGGAAAGGGAATGCTTTGTTTGACAAGATCGTGTTTCCATTTCAGATATCAGAATTTCGGGGATGACCAAAGAGCGAGATGATTGGATCCGGCAATCATCGGTCTTATATTTGATGTGTTTTTTTCAGCTCTATGTTCTATTCATGCATGTTCCCTTCAATGCATCTCTCTGAAAATAGAAATGGTGATGGCATGTCACCCATCCCGACTATAGAGTTATATAAATCATAAGTTATTGAATGTACAATATGTTTGCTTTTAATCACTATTGCTCTCAGACACTTCTCTTTAGGAACCCCGTACTGCATTTTTGTACCCCCACTTTTTGCCCAGTCGATCCTTTCGTTATGTTCATGGTTTCTTTTGCAGAGGCGTGCTTCAGTCTCACAAGATTTGAGCAGCCCTCATCACGTGAAGGCATGGTGTGGATGATGTCCAAGGTGACGACCTTTCTAGGGCCATCAAACAGTTGAACCAACAAAGCCCTTGTTGATTTCAGTAGGTGAATCCTTGTGTCCCAATAACACCTGACTACTCAGGTTGGGTGTATCGAGTTAGATACATCCATTTTCAAGTTGTAGGACATCTTATTTGGAGTTCACTCATGCTATGATACCCTAAACCAGTCGTACATTTCAAAAATAATCATTGAAATTGGATACAAGTTTTGTGAGCTCAACACTGGTATCTTTCCAGGAGTTATACTGTTGATGGAAGAAATCCCAAACAACCACCTGGGATGTATAAAACCTTGTAAACAATGGGATATTTACCATATCAACTGGTGCAGGATTTCTTCCATCAACAGTACCACCTAGATCCATAGGGGATAAATAGGCCTTCATGAATCACGACAACTCCCATTTTTTTTCAATCGTCAAGTGGTATGTGTTCCGCGGCTAAAACGGCGGCGGCATTGGGTTGTTTCACAAGTATTGCAAGCGGGGTGTAGAAAGTATATAGATATTATACGTAAAGATTCCACAAATGGTTGTGGTTCAGTGGGATGCCATTGAAAGAAATTGACCCTGTAAGGTCACAGAAAATACCATACGGTTCAAGTGACGTAACTTTTTATGACAAAAGAAGCAGAGGTAACTAGTCATGACTCATTACAAATCCGTTCCAAAGTTTCCAAAATTAGGACCGTCCAGACACAGAAGTTCGACATCCTCGAACTTCCACCCTCCAACAGCTATAGTTTAACCTTTGAAACCAGAAGGGAATAATTTGCAATCACAGAATTCCAGGTACCTTTTGGCAGGTACTCTAGATAGAAACCTATATCAACTATAGATAATCCGGTGTCTTGAAGAATACTGAGACTTTTTGCAGGTGCTATCATTACAACAGCGTATGAGTGATATGATTTTGTAGCTTTCCCGGGCCAGGATTCTGGATGAAGAAATTCCACTGGGGTCCCATCCGATTCAACAGGCATGGCGCTTCGAAATGAGAGGGAAATCCATTGTGGAGGCCATGGAAGTTTCACACGAGCTACTGTTGATGGAAGAAAATCCTGCACCACCAGGGATGTATAAAACCTTGTAAATAATGGGATATTATACCATAGTATCAACTGGTGCAGGATTTCTTCCATCAACAGTATGACTAATATAAGTACTTGCTCCTAGTACACATATGCTACGTTTTTTGTTTAGAATACTAGAGTACATGATTACTAGATGTATTGTTTTGAAGATAAACATAGCATATTTGAGATGGTCTAGAATCTATTGTAGATATATACATCTCAGTATCATGATGCCAATTCAAAATTAACAACTATCCATATAGTCTAGACAAGAATTTACCAATCTGGTTTCTTCACTTTACGCACACACACACATTTCGCTGACTCCTGTAACTACGATTTGCATTTGATCAGGCTCCTGTATCCCTTTGCGATCATGGTGGCCACTTCAGTGCACATTTGCACAGGTCTGGATCCAGCTGTTTGATGGTCAGTTGAAGCGATGCAGAGGTGAATAGAAACAATGTGAAGTCATTAGCTTCAAAACCCTGTGAAGAAATGTTGTGTTTTTTGTTATAGGCCACCAATCTCACAAGACAGAGTTTGAATTAGCATTTAAGGATATATACCTTGTAATTATCCAGGCAAGCAACAGTTCATGGATCAAAACATGCTTCACGATCATGATATTGGCAACTCTACGTTCATCAGGAGCTCTAGCTACGTCATTTTGCACCTTCATAAACCTGAAGCAGCTGCGGCAGCCACCATCTCAGTGCGAGTGAAGACTGTATAGTGGATGTCCATGTAACGTGGAAAAGGTGTAAGTAATTTAGCTTTGGAAGGATGTTTATGATCATACCATGTCAAAGTCCTATGGGCATCATGTATCATGTTTATTGTGAGGCGTTGGACAAAGTGTTAGATGGTAAAAAGCTGGCCCACCGACCCATTTGAAGATGGTATCATTCTTAATCTTGTTTTGTGAGCATGATATTTGTGATTTGACGCGTGTTTACGCATTTGTCCCAGTTCACGATCATGGTCACAACGTGTCTTCAATGACCTCAACCTTCTTTTCTGAAGGAAAACTTTGAGCAACAAGGACTTGATTGTTCAGGGGAATCCTCCCAAACATGGGATTGGTCACAGAACTCGTTTCTGCACAAAAAATAAGGGCTCGAATTTCATATAATCATAATATCATAACATTAAATCGACGTTTACGCATTTTTCCGGATGGTGGAATTTCATGTAATACAACTTAAAACTTTGCAAAAGGGTTTTATGTATATATATATATACATAAACCATTCCCCACAGCCGAAGCCTTCAATATGTTTTCGAATGGATTTAAACCAAGCCGGTCTGCTGTTGATGGAGCACATCTCAAATTTAGCACCAAAAAAACGGAGGTCCAATCATCTACACGATCTCCAATGCTACCTTGTAAAGAGTTGGATTCATTCTGTGTATCTCTTTACAATTCTTCAGTGATCTATATGGGGAGGTTTAAAAGCATGTTGACTTGTTTGCTGTTTCTTGAGAAAATGTGTTTTGAAATCGAATGTATGCCCAGGAAGTCCAAGTCGACCAAACCTTGCCATTGGTAGTAGGGAATCCTTCACACCCAGATCGGAGAGATGATCCAAAGAGGCTTTTCGGTTGGGGTTCCTCAAGCACCTTCGCCAAGGTCAGACCATTCGGCATGGCCGCATTGAATGACTTTGCAGCTGAAGCAGGCATAGCCCAACCATTCCTCAAAGGGTTCCTAACAAAGGATATATTGCATGAACTGTATCCCATAGGATCCGTGGGACGATTGTATATTTACCCATACATGTAGTTGTTTTTTATGGAAAATGTAGGTAAATATACAATCGTCCTATGGATCCTATGTGTATGATGACAGGAACAGACACAGAATCTGTGTGGAAGAAAAGGAAGCCTAAGAGCTTGAAATAGGTGGGTGAAAATGCAAGTGTTTTGAAATGTTTTGAAGCACTATTTATATACATCTATTTTACCCCCCAAAATATAAAACATGTGCCCCTGAGATATTTTGCCACTTCAAAAGGAAGAATAGACGAAAATCGTCATTTTAACCATCATTTTTCTTGCGCTAATGTCAGTTTTGGGGGGTTGCTTTTCACCCACAAACATAGCTACCCGGCCCGAGCATCTTTCCAAGCTGTAGCTTTTTTTGCTTTGGCCAGGAGCGGCTTGTACTCCAAGAGGACTTGGCCGCCCTGAAGTATATAAATCTCAGGCTGGATTCCTATCCCATGCAGTATCCATGGGACGATTGTATATTTACCATTATTTGCCTACAATGACTGGTTGACTTTTGTGGTAAATGAGTAGGTAAATCTACCATACATACATGGATCCTATTGGTATTATGCTTTTGGTGTCCATTTTTGTTGAGTCACTTTTGCAAGCGACTGTTTTTTTGTTGGATGTGTTTTGCGTTCGTTTTCTTTACAGTTTTGTCCAAGGACTTTTCGGGGGAGCGTTCGTTAAGAAAGCCCTAAATCTGATGTTGTTGTGCCTATCAGCAGGAAAGCATTAATCGCGTTTCTTGTGGCGGTTTCACTTGAAATTGGTAGTTTCATGCCATTCTGTGGGTGAGTTCAGATATAGTTACATGGACTTTGAACATAATTCCTTGGGTGTAAAACTGCAAAGGGGAATTTCAATGAATCTTAGCGTCCTCGGTTCGAGAGCATGTGTGTGTATACACATAGGTTCTATGCCTATATTATATTATATGTTAGATATATTTCCATATTATGTAATCTACATACATATCTGCACAGGCATGTATGTATATGTCGTGTATTATGAACGTACATGTATGCAGTACTGCAGTACCTATCCTTTTATTGAATCCATGTGTTGATCTTGATTGACATATAGTATACATCATGTTTGTATATATATATATACAGATATATGATATATTATATATAAGATGTATGTATACATACATAGAGGTTTGACATACGATATACAAAGATATATCATCATATAATTAAGAGGTTTCAAAAAGTTTCCGACCGCTCGCGATCTCCCGAGCGATTTCCGGCAACATGACACCTGCCAGGTCTTTCCTGGACTTTCCCACGAGATCTACCTATGGTACCTTGGCCGACCCCAAACGACCCACGGAAAGCCAACGGAAGTGGTTGTTTGTTGGGGTAGGTTTAGCAGGCTTCCAGTGCCCCCCAGCCAACGGATTGATAGATGGGAAGAATCACGGATTCCAACTGGCCGGCCCCAGACGTGGCGTTTTTGTCACTGAAAAAGGTGGAAGAGGACTATCGAATAGTGTTTTGTGATGTGAGAAGGGGGCAGAAAAGTAGAACTATTCCCAGTAAGAGCAAAAAATATAGAACTATTTAATTGAATAATGTCAAAAGTCATTTTTGATATTTAACAACCCTTAAACAAGGTCTTCCAAATTTTGCATAGTTTGATACACCGGCCTTTT
This sequence comes from Breviolum minutum Mf 1.05b.01, assembly GCA_000507305.1. Taxonomy (NCBI): domain Eukaryota; class Dinophyceae; order Suessiales; family Symbiodiniaceae; genus Breviolum; species Breviolum minutum. Next base: position 255,775 of record DF239027.1, read on the forward strand.
TTTTCTAACGTTACTTTGCCGGTCAGTGACCACACACATCCAGGCACGGTCGAAGTGCCGAGCGGAAGTTGCGCGTTTGGGGGGCCAAGCCTCAGTGTAAACAGCTGGAAAAACCCAACCGACCCATTCGTACAATCCTGGGGGTTTCCTAAAATGGTGGTACCCCCAAATCATCCATTTTAATAGGGTTTTCCATTATTTTCACCATCCATTTTGGGATACCCCTATTTTAGGAAACCCCCATATAATCTAGGTGGTGGTTTCAAACATGTTTTATTTTCACCCCTACCTGGGGAAAATGATCCAATTTGACGAGCATATTTGTCAAATGGGTTGGTTGAAACAACCAACTAGAATCCATTCCGTACGATTTTTTCAGTGAGTAGTGGATATTTACAGATCCATGATTTTTGTTAAGAAATTTGTGATACATTTAGTAGGTAATAATAGTTTATGTATTTTTTGAGATTCTATGGTTATGGCATATTACGGCATGTGACTAAGTGATCACCCTACTTTGGGTCGACGTGGTTGCCCGGGTAGACTCAAGAGTGTGTCTCAGCAAGCTTTCTCCGGGAAGGGAATCTATCCTATATAATCCCATACTCTTGATGGAAGAAATCCTGCACCACCCAACATGTTTGAAACCCTGAAAATAATGGGTTATTTACCCTACCATACCCTATCAAATGGTGCTGGATTTCTTCCATCAACAGTATCATAGCATATCATACCCCCTTCCTGACCCAAGAAACAGCCGATTGTCTCGAGAAACTTCTGTTTTGTAACGAGAGGTTAGTATCTACTTTCACCTGGATATGGGGGGGATGATCCCAGCACCAAAACAGTTGTGTCAGGAAGGTGGGTTGAAAAACACTGCGTCACCAGATCCTGGCAAGGTTTTTCCAGAGATGTTGTCCACTTTCTCAGCCAGGATTGCTCATCTAATCTGAGCAAACTATTTGATTCTCTGAAAATTACCTTGCTTCAGGATTTTGCTTGGTATGCCTATAGGATATCATAGGATCCATGTAATGATATATTTACCTACAAACCATAAAGATTATCCAAATGTGTATATATATATATATACATTCATTTACATACCATACATGAATCCTATGAGATAGGTAACCCAGATATACAGTGATGGATTCCAAGGCGATTGAAACATTCGGCTGATTTCGGTGTCTTGGGAAACACGTGTCGTCTCCTAAGGCACTTGCGCAATGCAAAGCATTTGAACTGGATGGTTGGCCTGTCCTGTTTGCAAATGTGTAATGAGGATCTTTGTGCCAAACTGCCCCGGCAATGTCCAATCCTTAGGGTTACTCACGACCACTGTCGATGGATAGGGTTTTAAAAAGGCCTTAGTTCTTGGCGGGAGGGGTGGGCATAGATGACATCAGTCACATGACAGAAATGCCATTATCAGATATCAAGAGGTGATGAAGCAAAATGCACCTCTGAAAACAGCCAAACCTGGCTACAACATGCTACAACCGCTAAGATGCAGCAAGTCATGCTGGGTTTGTGGTCCTCATCAACCTTACCCAACCTCAAATACTAGTTGGTGGCAACTCACACATTTTTTATTTTCCCTCCTATTTGGGGAAGATTTCCAATTTGACTAATATTTTTCAGATGGGTTGAAACCACCAACCTCAAAATACATCTTGGAAAATCTACGTTGCCAACAGGATACTTGTCCGTCACATGTCGGTGTAAACCGACACCTCCAGCGGTCGGTTTGCTGCCAGGTGCACTGAGGTCTTGGGACCGCAGTGACCGCAGCCTCAGTACATCACTGAGGTTTTGGGCCCCCAGCAGCCAGGGAGGGGTTTACCCCAACCTTAAGGGGGCCTAAATATGGGCCTATCACCGATGATTCAAACTAGTAATTTCAAATGAGAGTTAAATAAGAAAGCCATGATGAATATGATGAATGATTGCTTCCGATTTTTTTGGATACTGTTTTTGGTTTTGTTGTTTTGCTTGTTTGTTCGCCAGGCAGTGCGTGACAATCAAAGGATGTCAGGACAGGAAAACCTGGGAGATGAGAGATGTATGATATCATTTCCCATGACATGGAAACCACTCTGTTTGTACAAAATGGATCAAGCAATTGGGGGGTCATGTTATGTCATGTTCAAGATGTATGTACTGTAGACTTTATAGAAGTTCTGAACAAAACTCATTAAAACGCCGTATTTTCGGTACATAATTTGTATAGTGTATATCTATATCCACTAATATGTAACGGAAATCTCGGTGGCCTCAGGAGTCCATTGCTACAAAAGGTGGCCTTCAGCAACCTTCAGAGGACTGCAATGACCTCAAGGGAAGGAGAGAATGATATCGATTTCACCCCGGAATTTTCCTTAAACAAAAAAACACGTGCGGTGGTTGCATGGTTGGGACTGGAGGGACTACTGAACACTCCGCGGAATCTTTTTGGATGAAACGATGAGGGCCAAGCATGTTGCTGGATTCTATTGATGGACAAATGTTGATACGACAAATTATACCTAATTCTATCTATTAATGTATATATACATATCAATTACAGTGCAACTGGTCCGGGATTTTGTCCATCAAGCCTATGTGGAAAACTGAAGCTAGTTTTTGAAAATATGGCCCGATACCCAACAGAGAATGACATGTTTCAACCTGAACCAAAAAACACCCAAAGATTCAGAAACTTAGTCAGAAAGAAGCCGCTCCAAACTGTGCTAAATCACAGATTGATGAGCTATGAATTTGTCCAACTATTTTTTGAGATTCATTTAATATGATTTAATTGATTCCTGCCCCCCTGGCATGAAATAGTCATAAAGAATTCACCATTGGGTTTGGGCTTGGGATGTACTAAACACCTATAGGACTGTTTCAAGGGGAAGTTGGCAAGATATGTTCATCTCATTTTCTTGTTTTGTTGGGTCATCTTTGTTTCGAAACACGTGAATCATATTACTGGGAGATTTCCTTCAGCCTGGGGAAGTATCATTCGCCCAGACTGGGTGGCGCTTAGAAACATAGTTGACATATGCTTTCATTGCAATTTAAGAAATTGTTCACCCTACAAAAATACGAACGATTTCCACTATTGTTGATAGCTTCACAACATTTTAGCACCTGGGGAATATTGTTTGTACCCGTCAGTATGTAGTGAAGTGGAGAATTCAATTTCCAACGGCCCAACCTGCATTCGCTTGAGTTTCTTGGATTTTAACTGATTCCTCAAGCATTTCAGCAACCAGGAGCTCTCACAGAACAGTTTGCTGTTGCAGCTCACAACTGCCTCTTGGTTCCGAAACACTTTGGAGTTGAGTGTGGTGCGCAAAGATGATAATTGTATTTGTATGTATTTGTATATTTGTATAGTATAGTAGTATGTTTTTTAAAAAAGTTTATAAGGTATCCTTTCTAGAAAGTTGTATGTTGGAATAATAGGTGTGCACTGGTTTTCAAGATATGTTCTATCCCATGGGTCCCAGATTGATTGTTATATAATGGGTCAATGATATATCCTATGTATTAACTTGCAGGGAGGTAATATATTCCACCTTTGGAAAAGAACAATCATCGACTCAAAGTAATCCAGAAGGGTATTCTTCAACAGCACACAAAAATGCGACTACTGTTGATGGTTCAGAAATCCCATCCCCAACTACCGGTTGGATATATGAAACCCTGTAAATTATGTGGATATCTACCATATCAACTGGTGACTTTACCGGATATTTGAACCATCGAACCGTAGGGATCTTCCATCACCGAGGCGGTGCCTGAAAAAGCTCACCGCACAAAGTGGACGCGTTTAAGTCAAGCTATCAGGAGACATTTTTTGTGAAGTCGCTCAGGTTTCTTTTGGATGTGTTTTGTTTGGATTGTATATATATATACACATAAAGTGGTGGTTTCAGATATCCAACGCATGAAATGCGTTGTTACTGAAAATGAAAGACATATTTTTCTTAAACAAACCAAGTGTAGGTAAGTACTGCATTGATGCTTTGGGTTATATTTTAATTCTGTAGGAAAAAAGTGTCCAACTGATTCCAAGGCCCTGTTTTTTTGTTCGCATGTCTGGTCCTGTTTGAAAATTTGACTTGAGAATGTAAATCTATATCAGGGGGATATTAGGGATGTGTGTTTTTAATGGTATTTTTTGTGTTGGGGCCTTCCAAAATTCCATCTTTTTCCTAGACGTAGCCATTTCCAGAGGATTTTTTGGCGTCAATCTTTCGACAGACTCAGATGCAGGATGTCTGAGCGTCCCAACGGTGTGAGTCGGAGAGAGGCATCCCTCACCGCTGACCGCTGATCGCTGCCTGTTTTTGTCGACCGTTTGAATCATATTTTCCTGAGATTGCATATTCGATGTTGAGACATGTTGAGACATGTTTTTGGACGCATTGATATCTGAGAATTGAGAATCTGATAGATGTATGGATGTGCATGTATATGTATCCATTATCATTCATGTATGGTATATTTACGTACATTTACGATAAAGAATCCCACCAAATGCAGGTAAATATACCATACATGGATCCTATGGGTATGGTTTGAGAGTCAAAACAAAACTTTCATGGAAGTTGTACTGGAAACTGACCAATCCGCCCAAAACACCTGGCAAAATCACCAGGTGGAGCAAGGCAAAGCGAGTCGATGGGGATTTCGAAATGGTGTGTTGTTGTTTAGACAAGCTGAAATGATAAGTTTGAATAAAGTAGAAGCTAATGAAGGATGTTTAACTGATGATGTTGAACTAATAAGATGTTTTATTTGATGTTGGTGATATTTGACTAGGTGGTGGTTTCAAACATTTTTTTTATGTTCACCCCCTATTTGGGGAGGATTCCTATTTTGACAAATACTTTTCAGATGGGTTGAACCGTTCAACCACCAACCTATGAATTGGACGATTTCTGTTGGGGCTTCGGAAGGTGAGTGTTCTGATTAGTGTGTTGGTTTTTCATGCTACATTGTAATCAATAGAAAACGGAGGAAAAACCTGCAATTTAACAGCAACCCGACCCCTAAAACGAACAGTTCGCACCTGAAAATAGACCTCTGGAAAAGGAGATTCCCATTGGAAACCATCACTTTTTATGGGCGAACTGTTTCAGGGAGAGTAGTAGTTACTAACCTAAGCCTGGTATCCTCGCACTTTACTGGAAATTTTCGGGAAACTCCAGGTGTTGTTTCTGTGCCCAAGCCTATGGGAGGTGCTATTTAAAAGGGGCGTTGAGGGTTTGGAAAATCTGCCATTTCCAGGCGTTTTCCAAGAATTTGGTTCAAGACCTTAGGGAGGTTGGTATGCTTAGGTCGGATCATTTTTAGGATGAAAATCCTGACATTTACAGTGACAAACAGAATGATCGCATTGATTTTTACAAAATGCATCGGTTAGCTTGTGCGAAACTTTTTTTGGGGGGTCGCATCGATTATAGCCGTACTGTAGGAAATGGAGTTGATTTTGTTCTATGCTTTCTGTATGCGTTCATCCGGTGTGTTTCTTTGAGAGGAGCACCTCCACAAGTGCCGACTCTGTCAATACCGCAGACGGGCACAGGCCACAGCCAATGACATGTGTGAGTACGTGTCTCGTTTTGCTGCTTTTGTTTGAGATTGTTTCTTTTCGGATTCTGGTTTCTTAGCCTGTGCAGAATCAAGGTTTACTTCCATGGACGTCGGAAAAGATTGATTTTGAATTCAACTGCGGTTTCTAAGTTTGTGGTAGATTGATGTATATGACATGTGGATGTTCTTTTAGGTATTTCTACATGTACATCAATGCTTGTTTGAGAGGAGCGCCTCCACAAGTACCCGCTCTGTCAATACCACAGACAGGCACAGGCCACGACAACTGACGTGTGTTTGTGTTTATATCATCATGCTGCGAGTGTTGTTTTGTTGTGTTGATTCTGGAATTTCTTTTTGAAAAGTCTATGCAGAAGTATGTTTTACTTGTAATTATGGATCATGGTCTTCTGATGTGTATAACATCATGGAGTTGTTTTTCGTTCGCATTCATACAATGTGTTGCTTTGAGAGGAGCGCCTCCACAAGTGCCCACTCTGTCAATACCACAGACAGGCACAGGCCATGACAGTGACGTGTGTTTGTGTGTGTGTGTGTTTGTCATCATGTTGAAAGTGCTTTTTTGTTTTGTTGATTCTGGAATTTCTGTTTGAAAAGTCTATGCAGAATAATGATTTACTTTTATGGAGCAGCAACTATTGTTTCTTGGGAGATTTCAATTGATGTAATTCATGTCCTTAGGTGTGCTTATGTTTAGCTTTTGTCATAGTGTCTTGACGTGTATAACATATAGTTGTGTTTGTATGTGTACATACAGTGTCTTTCTTTGAGAGGAGCGCCTCCACAAGTACCCGCTCTGTCAATACCACAGACAGGCACAGGCCACGACAAGTGACGTGTGTTTGTGTTTATATCATCATGCTGCAAGTGTTTTTGTTGTGTTGATTCTGGAATTTCTTTTTGAAAAGTCTATGCAGAAGTATGCTTTACTTGTATCGAACATGGTCTTCTGATGTGTATAACATCATAGAGTTGTTTTTTGTTCGCGTTCATACAACGTGTTTCTTTGAGAGGAGCGCCTCCACAAGTGCCCACTCTGTCAATACCACAGACAGGCAGAGGCCATGACAGTGACGTGTGTTTGTGTGTGTGTGTTTGTCATCATGTTGAATGTGTTTTTTGTTTTGTTGATTCTGGAATTTCTGTTTGAAAAGTCTATGCAGAATAATGATTTACTATATGGAGCAGCAACTATTGTTGTTTAGGAGATTTCCGTTGATGTAATTCATGTCCTTAGGTGTGCTTATGTTTAGCTTTTGTCATAGGGTTTTGACGTATATAACATGGAGTTGTTTTTGTATGTGTTCATATAATGCGTTTCCTTGAGAGGAGCGCCTCCACAAGTGCCCACTCTGTCAATACCACAGACAGGCACAGGCCATGACAGTGACGTGTGTTTGTGTGTGTGTGTTTGTCATCATGAATGTGTTTTTTGTTTTGTTGATTCTGGAATTTCTGTTTGAAAAGTCTATGCAGAAGACTGTTGTACTTGTATGAAGGAGCAAGTAATGTTTTTCAGGAGATTTCAATTGATGCAATTCATGTCCTTAGATGTGCCTGTGTTTAGCTTTTGTCATAGTGTTTTGAGGTGTAGAACATCATGCAGTTGTTTTGTGCATGTGTTCGTATAGTGTGTTTCTTTGAGAGGAGCACCTCCACAAGTGCCCGCTCTGTTAATACCACAGACAGGCCCAGGCCAGGACAAGTGATGTGTTTGTGTGCATTCCATCCTGTTGAAAGTTTGTTTTAGGTTTGCTCCTTCTGGAATTTCTGTTTCAAAAGTCTATGCAGAAGTATGCTTTAATTACTTGTATTTGTTTTCACGGAAATGGGTAGAAAATGCTGGATCTCTTTGAAGCTCAAAACATTGCAGCGCAAAATTGATACAGAGAGACACACTGATTGACATTGGACAGATTATTACTGGACCGTGACCGCATTGGTATCCCAGACTTCAGCATACACAACTCAAACACGTGAGATATTCCAGTCCCAGTTGATTCACATTTTTAAGTTTAGATTTTATCAAACTCCAAGAAATCAGCTAATGTTGTAAAGACAATCTTGAAATGAACCTCACTTCTATGTGTTTTTGTTTCTTTGTTCCGTAGTCTCCCATGGTATATATTTTTGTTGTGCATTTCTATCAACCAACACTTCAGGACCAAACCAAGCCCCAAATCCCAACCAAACCAGGCAAACCGATGGTGCCGAAGTTGGCTTTGAATTCCATTCCATCAAGAAATAATGATAACTCTATGAGTTCACCTTCCAGTCCCAGGCGACAAGTCGGTGATTTCTTTGGAGTTCTTTGTTGGGATGTTTTTTTTTGGGGGGGGGAAATGAGGTACAGCTATAATACGGTAGAATATGTGTTTGGAGGTATAGTGTTTTATGGTCTATAGGTTGGGGGATGGCTAAACCGTGTAATAGTGGGGAAGTATCATCTATTCAATCTATTCATTTTGTATGAGTCGGGAACCCTCAAAACCCTCATTATTCCCACGGGTTTTTCCTGTGGTTTTGGGCAGGAGCCAATCGTTTTAGGGGGAGAATATGGACCCGGGATTTAGTTCGAAATATTGCTGGTGCCCCATCGTTTTAGAGGCGATAACCCCCCAAACTATGAGTAAGGTGTCACTCAATGGTCATTTGGGGTACCACTATTCTGGATAAGGCGCATATCTATAACTATTGGAATGTTCGTAGAATCTAGATATTTCTTGGTAGTAGAATTCTTGGTCACTTGTTTCCCGAATATGTTTGCAAATGTTGGTAGAATCAATGCATATTGATATCATATAGTTAATTATACACTTGTGTTTGTATATGCTGAGTAATCCCACATGGTTGCATACATATTATATGTGTAGAGCTAGGAATTTCTGCATGGAGAGCTAGGAATTTTCGGGAAACTGAATCGTGGGCAAGTGGCAACCCCAACCCTGGTGCACTTGTATCTTCTTGGGATTTTCTCGGGTGATCCTCCCTTTGATCTTCATCCCTTTGCGAAATTGCGCAGTGTAGAATGACGGATCATGATGCATGTGGAAAGCATGAAAACGATCGAGTTTTTTTCTTGTTGTGACATTTGTATACATTTGTTTTGATACTTGAGACTTCTTGATTGTTTGATTCTCAGGATGATTTTGACTCTGACCCCATTCACATCAATTTACTTTGATAGCCAACTTTTTTAATGAAACCACGGCCCTATTAACGTCTTGTTAATTGGTTTCTCTTGCATGATATATGCCTTATTATACCCGCGGAAAAATGGCGGTTTCTGTTGATTGGGGGTAGGCAAAGGCCAATGTTTTACTTTGCTTCTCAAAGGCTTGTTTGCTGTGGAACTTTGTAAGCTGCTTGTGATGTTACAAATAATGTTAGGGGATGGTCATCAACCCAATAATAGGGGTTTATATACCCATTATGAGGATTCCCTATTGAAGGTGGTGGCAACTCAAATATTTTTTGTTTTCACCCCGAACCTTGGGGAAATGATCCAATTTGACGAGCATATGTTTCAAATGGGTTGGTTCAAGCACCAACGAGATTTTGTCTCCTGTTTTGATCATGTTTCTTTTCCGGAGTCCTGGTGTAGTTGTCCACCTTTAACGAAAAAAAAGAACAAATGGCAGTCACCCAAATCTCGTGTGTGTCCATCAATTTTCTGGGAAATCAGGCATAAGGTGATATTTTTAACCAACCCAAACTGTCCCAAAATACGGGCAAATTATGGTAAATTCATTTATGGCTATAGAATCCTCCCAAAATTTGTTCCTATCAAGTATTTGATTGGGTGAAATTTGATCAGAGGCAACCAGATTGAATGGTGGCCAGCATTAATTTTCAACTCAAGGGGACGAAGGGTGCCTGGGCAAAGGCAATGGAATGCTGATGCCTCCTCACCATCGGCAAGTCAAAGCAGCAAGGGCACCAAGACAGGCTGTATTTTTTGGTAGAATTTGCTACACTTTTGGGTATTTTGTTTTATGTGTTGAAAGTCAACCACGGGTTAAAACACCACAAAGGTAGCCAAGTAAGATGTTAGGGAGCGTGGAATCCTTCTTAAAATGACTGGTGAGATTGAAAAAATTGAACAGAATGCACTAATAGATACTGGTATGTTAGGGTGATACCCTTCATATTCATAGTCCAGGTGCTGATTTCAAATACTTTTTATGTTCACCCCTACTTGCGGACAATTCCCTTGTTTAACTAATATTTTTAGAGGGGATTGAAGCCACCAACTAGTAGTTCGTAGTGTTGATGTTGGTAATGCGGAGAATGCGTTTGAGAGTCAATCGTTTTTGGTGATACCCCTCCCAGTAACAGTCACCACCAGCCCACATTTCAAAGCCTCGGGGAAATCCATGATATCCACTTGAAACGAAAAACTGGGAAGGGATCACAATTAAATTATTAAACTCAACCTTTTCCATGACAGATCCATGGGACGATTGTATATTTACCTACATGAATGGTGATTTCCATGGTAAACCTAAGAGGTACATATACCAAGATGGATCCTATGGGTTCCCAAAATTCATCCAGATTCTACAATCTGAATCTGCATATTTCGAATTTTTTGGACCAATCACAGTTCAGAAGTTGCACTTGAATGGGATCTAGTCAGATCCATTCAGTTTATATGAAAGGCAGTGACTCAGGCGAAAAAAACGTCAGATCGTCACAACCTTTCCCATGACCTGTACCTGGAACCCCAAACAACCATTTATAAACGGTTGTTTCAATGGGATGATTCCAAATCATTTTATAGAAAATGGTTGTTTCACCAAACATCCATTTATAAATGGTTGTTTAGCGTACCAGGTATTTATTGTATGTTCTCCAATTGACCAATTCTCAGGTTGAGTAAGCTAGACAGCATTGCGTTGAAACTGGTCCATGATGTGACCATGGAAAGAGCAGTGGTCAACACCCAATGCCTTGTTTCGGGATAATAGGAGATGGTCATCATCCCATATTTGCAGGGATTATATCCCCATGACATCCTGTGACAACAAAAAGCCTATTATGCTATTGACATGACCATTCTACGTTCCCCATACACTAGATCGATTTCTATATAGTTAATACATATAGACCATAGAATATAGATCTGTACATTTTATACATGTGTTTGTCATATTCAGTATGTACAGGTATGTACACACATAGTCTACATATCTAAATATTACATTACTTATGTATACATATATAATATATATATACGGATTTCAGACCTAATAACACAAAAACAAGCACCAGTGCGGTCATGAGAAACGTGGATATATACGACATCTCTTCCCCACTTCTCCAGGTGCTGACTCCTCTGACATGGAGGTGGCTGCCTGAGAGCAGATGACCTGAACGAAAATAAGGACGAACCAAGGATACGGAAGGAGGAGAGGGTTTAAACATGTTCCAAGAAATCTCCAACAGGACCCACTGAACGGACCCCTAAACCTGAGTATTTTAATAGCTCTAGCAACTTACTTAGGGGTCCGTTGGTAAGGTCCCATTCAATTTTTGATGGACATTTACTACCCCGAAGTTTGACAGCTCGCCCCTGAAAATGGATGGTTGGAGGACTCTTTTTTTCATTTTGGGATGGTAAGTTTTGAGGGGCTAGCGGCTATGTTGAACTTCAGGTGGGTGAACGGGTGTTAATTGATGGTGATTTTTATGATACCCAGAATCAAGATTAGAAATTGATGTATGTAGTTTTTACGAGTAGATATGATGTAGATTCATAACCAGCGACCTAGCTAGCTATGTCCGGCCTCACATTTGCATGAGACGAATGTGCGAGAGTAGATCTGATGATCATTATATGTTCCTGTCAATATGCATATGATTCTATGTGTATAGGTATTGCGCACGTATAAAGACATGTAAATGTAGATGTTATCTATGTACAACATGTAGCCTACACATGGATTTTTCATGATGTTGCCAAAAATAGGCATACCCCAAAATGGATGGTTTATAATGAAAAACCTTATTAAGATGGATGATTTGGGGGTACCCCTATTTTCGGAAACGCACCTCCGCCAGGTCGACGAGGTGGATAGTAGCAGCCGCAAGCGACACAGGAGCGAGCCGAGCGGTATCCGGGTATCCGTTGGTGATGGAAATTGCCACAAATGGTCGATAAAAATTAAGGAAAACACTAGGGATGTTTCAGGGGATGATCAGTGATATTAGCTATGATTTCACTGTAAGGTTGCCTGAATTTTAAGACACACTTAATTTCGAGACCCACAAAAAGACAGATTTCGTGCAGCTGGTTGTTTTGGAAGTTGCACTCCCCACAAAAAGTGTTCGGTCTTTTGCAATGAAGTTTCCCATATTTGGTGAATTCTGTCCACGTGTTTCAGAGTCTATTCATTCCAAACAATCCCCAACATGGCCCCGATAAGTCAGAGATTTGTGTGTGTAGATGTACATGTGTGTGTGTGTGCGCGTGTTTTTGTTCAATCTGGGATTTTCGAGTCAAATCAGATTCAACCTCTTGAAGTCTAAACTTACAAACGAACTTACAACCCTGCCGTCCAAAAAAACCACCAGCCAGCCAGGGATTCGGATGACGAGGAGAGAAGCCCGCAAACCGTTCGGGTCACTGAAAGCAGAAGGATGTGGAAGGAAAAACGGTTGCGCTGTCCTAGAATAATTTGAAAGTATACATATATATATATATATATTATATATATATACATATCGCAGGTCCACTTAATGGTATGGTTTGCGTACACCTGCATGAATGGGTAGTTCAGGGGGGAAATTTGAGGAGGCAAATATGCCATATATGGATCCTATGGGTATGGGAATGATATTAGATTTGCCATGATTTTATCTAGATTTGGTTGATGCAATCCAAGCAAATCTTAGTAGATACACCATATAGATGATTGTATGGGTAAAATATGCATTTCTGCCGCTTGAGTGGCAGGGTTCACTTGGGTCCATTGCAGCAGTCGAAGGATTATCGCCAGTGACTTAACCTCCCCTAAGGTTTATATATTTCCCCCGGAAATAGTTTTTCACCCCAAAAAATCAGAGAAACAAAAACTACGAAAAAGGAAAGTGATCTTCCCTCAAGGTAGAAGGTTGAGTTGGTGGGACATCACTCACCCAAGATGTGGTTTCTTTGATACCCGTGATAACTTCAACCCCACCCGTTTTTCAACATGTCCAAACCGAAGGGACCTGGTTCCATGGTCTTAAAAATGCCGAGGCAAGAGAAGCTGACTCTCAAGTTCCTACCTCTTCGGGGTTAGCCATCACCTTAGACTTCGAAAAAGTGAGTTCACATATTATGTGGTCAAACAAAGAGTAGTTTGAAGGGGGGGAACTTATGCATGTGAATGGTAAAGATATATTACCTTGATTTATTTTATAGTTTTGGCTGGGAGGAGTTCACATGAGATCAGGCACGGTGCCTACAACTCTTTCCAATTTCGATATTGATTTCATGCAACTTTGGGGTTGACCAGAGGTCATAGGAACATGCGTACCTAGCTGGTGGTTTCAAATATGTTTTATTTCACCACTATTTGTGGACTATTTCCAATTTGACTAAGACTATAATATTTTTCAGATGGGTTGAAACCACCAACTGGGTACTCATGGCTTTTCAGAAAACAGTTCCTTTTGAATGTTGCAGTTGTCGCTTTGGATTTCCAGTCCTTTGCCTTGCGTGTGTGATGAAAAAACATTGCTAGATAATCAGTTCCACTCTCACTTGGCAAAGGGCTTAAAATGTCAATACGGATGATAAAGATAGAAAACAAACTATCTTGCATCACCTCTGGTTTGGAAACCCAAGTTTGTTCGTTAAACACTTCGCGGGATGAATCTGGTCATGTTTCGTATCTATGCAAGGGTCACCCGGGTTCAACCGATGGTTGAGGTTGGTGGTTCAGGTTGGTGGCTTAAATATATAGATATATATATATATATATCTATATATAAATTATATATACATATCAAGGGTCATTAAGTTACCCATTTTGGGGGGATCACACAATGCCAATGCATGGTGATTTTAGGGATTTCCCGAAAATATAGTGCATTGGTCGGGTTGGTAATATAATGACCTATGTATATTCTAGACATATCTCAAGTCAAAATCCCTTTCATGAGAGTTTCCAAGATAAACCACCCAAACTGAACCATCCACTAATGACTACTGTATGCATTGATTGGAACATGGCTGAAATTATTGGCAATTGGCAATTGGTTCTGATATTCACCAACGACAAAAATTGGAGATCTAAATTGGAACCAATTGGTGGTAGAATAGTAATCATAGGTGGCGATATCAATCCTTTGTTTGTCCATTGGTGGTTGCCAGAAATTAATAGCTATTGGCTGGTATGTGTGTGCAATTCGTGGCGATATGGCTATATGTATACGTATCTAAATTTACCACAAAAATGAACCATTCATGTAGGTAAATATCTGCCAGTCCCATGGATCCTGTGGGTACTCTTTCTCCCATAATCATGGTTCAGCGGAAAATAGCTATATTTAAAATGTAACAATCCTCTTGGAGATGCACCCATTTTTGACTTCCATGGGAAGAAGTGTTCCTTCAATATCTACACCCCACAAGATAAACATGTAACCTGAGAATACACCCCTGAGGAAAATCTTTTCCCAAACCATCATTTTCAGGTTCTACAGTATGTTAATCTTCGGGGGTGTGCTCCCCCGAAAACTAACAAGTCCCCCTAAAAATCAATGGTTGGAAGATGCATTTCCTATTGAAATAGTCCCTTTAGGGGAGGACATTGACCGATTCAGAAACTATCCGGGATTCAGAAACTACGATTCAGAAACTGAAATTCAGAAACTATTTCGGCCGATTCAGAAACTACGATTCAGAAACTATTCTCGAAGGATTCAGAAACTATTTTCGACCGATTCAGAAACTATTTCGCCCGATTCAGAAACTATTTTCGACCGATTCAGAAACTATTTTCGACCGATTCAGAAACTACGATCCAGAAACTATTTTCGAAGGATTCAGAAACTATTTTCGACCGATTCAGAAACTATTTTCGAAGGATTCAGAAACTATATATTTCGACCGATTCAGAAACTATTTTCGACCGATTCAGAAACTACGATTCAGAAACTATTTTCGACCGATTCAGTAACTACGATTCAGAAACTATTTTCGAAGGATTCAGAAATTTTTTTTCGACCGATTCAGACACTACGATTGGCATCCCATGCTGTCAAGCATTTTGTTTTTATCTATTCTTCGTCCTCCCTCCCCTTCTTCTTGGCAACCCATGCTTTCAATGATTTCCCCCCCCCTTCCCTTCTTGGCAACCCATGCTTTCAAAGATTTTTTTAAATCAATTTTTTCCGCCCCCCCCCCTCTTGACAACCCATGCTTTCAATGATTTTCTTATTATCAAAAATTTCCCCCCCACCCTGTCTTGGCAACCCTTGCTTTCAATGCTTTAAATGATTTTCTTTTATCAAATATTTTTCCATTGAAATTCGTCTTGCCAACCCATGCTTTTTTTCCCCCCCTCTCCACCCGCCTTCTTGGCAACCCTTGCTTTCAATGATTGTGTTTTTAGCGCTTTTTGTTCCCCTCCCCTTCTGGGCAACCCATGCTTTCAATGATTTCCCCCCCCCT
>DF239027.1:274563-297763 GCA_000507305.1 Breviolum minutum Mf 1.05b.01
GAAATGTCCTTATCTCATTAAAAAAAAGTATAGTTTAGAGTTTAGACATACTTTCTTGGTGAATTTTGATTTTGCAGGTCAGGTTTGTGGCATTTACAGATCTATGAATTTTGATTTTGAACCAGGGAAATGGCAGGCGTGCCATCTCGATGTTTATGAAAAGATTGCCTTAAAGAGGACATCAAAATTGCAACTTGCCAAACTCCAAGTTTGGGCATAATTTCAATTCGAAATCCAAAGCAAACGGGCATCGTTTTAATTGAGACTCACCAGCGTATACCACATATTTGTCGCTCAAGCGTGGACCTAAGCCTCAACCTAAACAGTTGTGGATACCTAGGAAATCCAATTGGATCTACACAATGGGCGGTATCATGTTCATTCTGAATTTGAGAAACCAGGGTGTTCAAAATTTCTAGCAACTCGTTTAAGCTTTGCCAAGGCAACCTGTAGTTGGTCCCGACAAATTGGAGAAAAAACGCCTCCTTAAATGCATTTAGAAACGGAAATGTGCAAATTTTGCCAGTTCACAATTCATTTTGCAAATACCCAAATTTATGAATCAACCAATTTGAAATGCCTAAACGAAATTGCTACTTAACCCTCCATTTAACATTCCATTTGTGCAGACAGAAGTCCCGACTGAATTTGCATGCTAGGCAAATGGTCGACCAACCATTCTGGGACGATCCGATGCTGTGGCCCTGAAACAACCGGTGACAAAACCCACCGCCAAAGGTTGTTGAAACATGGATGTCTCTCTTCTTATTTGCATGTTTCATTGGTTTTACATACGGCTTGGTGAAATTTGCTACAGTTGGCCCATACAACATGTTGAATGTGTCATTCATTTGTGTGAATCAAAATGTCGGTTTCAGTCGGTCATGTGAGCTCATTTAAGCCGAAAAATGATGGAGGACGAGGGACCACACCAGGAAGGATTCTACTGTTGATCGGGGAAAGCTGGCTTGCCGGTTGATAGGTGGTTTTCCATGATAGGGTTTTCATCAATCCCCCGGTAGTCAGTCTGAATTTCAGGCATTGTTTACAGTAGGTTCTTTCATTTTGGGTGCGTCGGGCCACAGCTTTGACCACTTTTTTCATGTGAAGTCGACCAATTTAAGGGTTTTTTGTTGAAGCCCGGCAAATATCATGAAACATGAGATGAGAGAAGATGATCACAATATCACCTGCAAATGTCATGAAACATAAGATTTTAGATGATCCCAAAAATCAAGCGCCGCAACCTCACCAGTTACTCACCATGCAGGGGTCATTATAGCTACACCAGGGCCCCAAACTTCATGCACTATTGGGTCACTTCCCATGACCTTAATGACCCTGGTGGTGGGCCCCACCCAGGGCCCTGGGGTTGATTTGATTTTAAGGCACCGGCGTTGAACCTGGAAGATATCCACACGCCAGAAGAGGAGTTGATCAGCTTCTCGGAAAAACTTGAGATTTTTTCAGACACCGGTGGGTCACGTGACCTGTAGACCAGTTGTTGTTTAGGTGTGGTCAACAAAAAACGTTGGGAATGTTGGGTTTTGAACCTTGGAACTTGTTGGGGAAATCAGTGTACAGTTTGTTTTTCTTTAATGTGCTAAAATCTTGAAACACCAGATATGGGTAGAGAATTTGAAGGATTCGACAATAGTGGAAAGGGATCGGGGAAGGAAGCTATACACATGGACTTCTTTCGAACTACATTTGGAGTGAAGAGAAGTTGTTTTTCTTTCTGGTGACAGGCTGAAAGTTGGTGAGGGAACTCAAACGCAACAGATGTGTGTATATGTGTATACTATGATTTATGATACTATATGCTAATAAAAATATAGATGTGATGATGATACATCTGATATTATATTAAATCATGTGTACTTAATCTTATGTGTATATATAATATATGATACTTCACAGAAACATATATACCAATATATAATATATATATATATAAGAATCCAGCGAAAATGAAGGCCAATAGTCTGAACATCACCCCCTTGAAACGGAAAATCATTTTCTATGGCCTGACTTCACAGGATAGGAGCCCAACAAAAAGTGGCTATTCCAGCTGATTCTATTGAAACAATAGGAACCACAAAAGAAAATCAAATATAAGGACACTTTAGTGATTGGCCAAAAGAAGTTAGAAGAAACACAGTTAGTGTTTTTCTATTGCATGTAGATATTGTATATGTGTTGTTTATGCATTGTTTTTAGTACAGGTACATTTATATCACACAAATATGATTTGTGTCTCTTTACCGCCATAAACCCAAAAGTCCTCCCACGAAAACACGTATGACTCCACTCGATTTGCTGAGACTCCTACGACCCGGACAACGAGGAGAACAACTATCATTTGTCGGAGCCACAAAGGACAAAGGAAACTCAAAATCTATCAGTGCAAAGTGGACCCCGAGAAAGTTATAAATAGGATTTTGCAACTCCACTTAGGTTGGGTTTTTTTCACCCCAAGCTACCCATCTATTCCCCTTTTGCCATTTATAGGGGCTATAACCCCTCCAGTCACTCCAGTTTCAAGGTTTAGCCCTTCCTGTCATGAAGGGCCCAAGGGCCTTTGGGGAGTTGAGGGTTATCCTTTATGGAGAACCCATCAGGCCAGACCATCTGCAAAGACGACTTCAACTCAAGCACTGGCGACAGGCCTTCAAACAGATTGATTTTTCAAGTGTTGAAATGTTGAAAAAACAATGGGAAAAAGGCATTGGAGATTCGGTCTATATTTATCTATGTAGTTATTTAATGTATTGTACGTGTATACAGTAGTACTATATATATGTTCAATCCTAAATTTGGAACATCACAAGTGGAACATGTGCAGCAGTGACGTAAACCTGTGGTTATTCAATTTATGCAGGAGGTTATACTTGAAGCAAGCCACGATTGAAGTAAGCCTTGATAAGAACCCTTCCAAAACCAATCAGTATAGAACGTAACTGATGATTTTTGAAAAGTGTTTGACTGTATCTTGATGAAAAGATGTTTGAATCGAAGCTTCCGTTTTTGTTAGCAATGTTTAGGAAACAGGTCCCAGAGGTCTTAGGGTCGTTCAACAAACCGTGCTGCACGGTAGCATAGTAGGGATGATTGACAAAATCCACCAGATGATAGTGTGAATATCTCGTATCCCAATTGGTGCAGGATTCTGTCCACCGATTCTGATAAGTTCCAACATTTTTTGTTCTGTTGTGGAACTAGTTCCACTCTGAAACGTCTTAAGATCCTGAAGGCTCTCAAATTGTGTTGTCTTGGCTTCTGGTGCTAATTTGGATATCATGTGATTTACTTTACTTATATCTACAATTTTCTTGGAGGGTATCTATTTGTATACCTATCCATCCACTAGATTCTCTATTTATTGATTTGCTCCTTGATACATTCATTATCATTCATTCATTTGTTCATGTTTTAATTCAATCATTAAATGCATGTATTTATACGAAAACGCGGTGTTTTTCTTTGTTCATCAATGAATCCACTCATTTGTCACGTCATCGATAATGTATTGAGGCATTTATTGTTCGTTGGTCTACACCTTCGAAAACCAACAACTTGAACATGCCTGCCATACAAACCATCAATTTTGGGATTCCATCTTGGTTTTTGTTGAGGTCTATTTGTACGTGCTGGTGTAAACACCCCGGAAAAATGAACGGTGAAAGAACCTCAAAATTCATGCCGGTAAAAATCCATCAAAAAACCACGCCTCCAATGATTTGGGGTTTCCCAGCCGTTCATTTGTTCACCTCATGGGATTGTCTGCCGGATAATCCATCGGAATTTGATGGGTCAAAAAAGGTGAATCCAGACACTCAACTTCCGCCAAAAACCAGGTGTGTTCAGAGGTCATTCCTGGCGCCTTGTTTATCTCCAGTTACCAGGCCAGGTTTGGAACACCTGTAGATTCGCTGCTATTTGTGGATTGTGATCATCAAAAAACCATCTGAAAAAAAGATGTCAAGAAAGAAGATGGTATAGGGATGTATAGGGTATGTGCTGTTTGTATTTGTTTGTGTGTTTTGTGTTTTAGTACTGCTACCATTTTGCCATGAGCAGCTTGTTTTTTGATGTTTTGTTGTATGTGTTTTTAAAGGCATGCTTGTGTCACAGGTTTGTGTCGAGTCAACAACTGACAAGAGCCACGGAATTGTCAGACAAATAATGTTACGCTCCGGTAATCTAACATAGCAATGGGAAATCCACCATTTGAAGATGTATTGCCTATTCAAAATGGGGATTTTCCATTGCTATGTTTGTTTACCGGAGGGTAAACTTTGGTACGCCCCATAAGCTTCAATAGTCGAACCCCAAAATGGCCACATCAAAGAGCTTTTTTTGGCTGCTTTTTTTCCGACGATGAAATTCGCGTTCTGTTTCAGAAGTGTGGTGTGTAACTTTGCTTCCATCCGAACACCCGTACCATCCATGGGACTGGTGTATTTACCTACATGAATGGTTGATTTTTATGGTAAATGTAGGTAAATATACCAGTCCCATGGATTCTATGGGACATGGTGTGTTTCATTGACCTTCTTTTTGGAGGTGGCTGGTGATGAAGAAGCTCTGAACGCAAGCAACATCACTCACATTGTCAACACAGCTGCCGATGTTTGTAGGAGTCTCAGAAAATACTCCTTGTGTCTGAAACGCACATTGCTCACGTTTTCAAACTTCTTGGCACAGTTTCGAAATCAGGAATTCTCTTTTGCAGAGACTTTTTGCATGGCTTTCAACTTATGACACATCAGCGCCTTTTTTGGTAAGCAAAAAAATGCAATAGAAACCAAGCCTGAAACTAGTAACTAGTACTGCAATTGCATCACTTTTTAAGGAGGTCCCTCATCTTGCCGGCAACAATTGACTCAGGTGATAACTGCTTTCCAGAGAAGTTTCAATATTTGACTTACTATTTGAAGGACCGGGTTTTCAGGGGCATTTTGAACCACGCAAAAAACACCAAAGGTATTGTTGTGCATTTTGTGGTGGATCAATATTCCAAACCAGACTCGGTTGATCAAGCAACAGCAGCCGATGGCTGATGTTTTTCCATGCACTGCGAGGATGCGAATAGTGAAGACATTACAGTTCTTCTCTACAAAACCATGGAGTGGATTCATGAGGCGGCGGAAAGTGGAAACTCCCGGATGGGTTTTTAGGCCTGCGAACGAAATCTGCAAGAAGCTTGCCAGGTTTTTATCAGTCCTTTTTAGCAATGAAAAGTTTGGGCCCCGGGGCCGTTGTTTAGAGGATTTGTTGGGAATTACACTACACAATTCTATCGGGATTCTATAGGGATCCCGGGATCAACAACCAGCCAGTTACAGTAGAACTCTAGAACTGGACCTATTTTGTGTACGGGATGTGGCTCCTAAGCCGTGACTTGGTTCCTCAGGTCTTTGGATTTTTCACCAAGCCAAAATGTCCAGAAATAATGGCATCCGAGACAAGAAATGTGGCTTCTTGCAGTCAAATGATATGAATTCTGAATGTTTTTTGTTGCCAGCGCATCATTTTGCTGTCAATACCCAACAACAACAACAACAACAACAACAACAGAAACAACAACAACCACAACCACAAGCACAGGTCAAACGGCGGATGTACCCACCGTTCCCAATTTTCCTGCAAAACCAGACTGTGTTGGATGTCAGCACCTAAAAGGAGAAGATCATGAAGCCAATGTTTAGTGACTTATTGTAAATAAGACGTGTGCAAGTACTGCGAATTATCATGAATCATCTACATTCTGTGTATGATATCATATCTATATATGGCTATGACCTTGACTTTTTATAGCTTCTACAGCCAGAGATGGATAGCTTCAATATGATCATCACACTTTTTGGGGATCAGATTTTTTCACCACCTGTGAGTTCGTTGGAGCCGGAGGCCATCAACAAGGGTGGCCGTGTCCTGGTTCATTGCCGTGAGGGCGTGAGCAGGCCACAACTAACATCGGTGGTTGGTACCCTACAGAATGCTTTAAGAGGAATGTAATGTTTTGCCAACATAACAGGGTTGAAAAGCACCAACGATATACTTATACATATCTATTAGATCTATATATAGATTCAGGAATTGTTCGATGGTCATTCGTGTCGTGGAGTCATTTGGAGATGTATTTGGAGCAAAGTGACCCAAGTGGTTTCAGTGGTTTCCGTTTTGCTTTTGCTGAGCAGAGGTACTGTTGATGGAAGAAATCCTGCACCAGTTGATAATAGTTGATATGTAGTCTATCTCATTATGTACAAGGTTTTATACATCCCACATGGTGCAGGTTTTCTTCCATCAACTGTATGTTTCCATATGAACATAGTCCCATTGAATTTGGGGGAGGTCGGCAACCATTGTCATCGCCTACTTGATGTGGCGGTGCGCGAACCAGTGCGGATGTGTTTTTTGTTTGTTTTTTTTCGCAGTTTGTGACATTCCGAAAGCAGACACCGTGGAATTTCATGAAAGACTCTCTGGTTTGCTTTTTTTTTTAAATCTCGGGTGAAGATTGTGCTTAAGATCTCGTTGACATTTCAGGATCTGCACCAAATTTGACTGCCTTTGCAATCATCTTCGAAATCATCTAGTCAACGCAACTCATGAAAGATCTAATGGGTATGTTGTTGGATCCCTGGGCCTGAAACAAGATCTCTTGAAGGGTTAGAATTACCGGGTCTGATACTCGTGAGCCCTCCAAACATGAAGTTTGAGCAACTTGGTGTTGAAATTAAGAAGTCGGGGGAAACTTCTTGCAGCTCGCGCATCTCAAGATGACTGACATGACCCATTGGCTTTTGGTTTGGCGACCCCTTCTGGCGTGTTTGCCCAGGTTCAGCTTGTCTTTTGAAGCAGCTCATGAGCGGATACGGCAAAATCGACCCATTTGCAATCCCAACACAGGTGCAGCAAGGGAGATGCTGAGTAGGATAGGCAGGCTTATATTAGCTAACAATAAAGATTAGGAAAGCAAAATCTCCTTAAGATTTCGAAGAATACTCAAGCTAAGTTTGTGTATGGGAGAGATCAGACTCAGTCTATTTATATGAATATATATAATAATCATTAATAATCATCAAGCGTCGGTTTTTAAGGGTAGGTAGATGCATTTGGCACGATCCCAAAAACCTTCTCATGATGTCAAGTGATGGCAGGTGAGGTGACACCAAAAGATAGATGGGTTTAAAAATGCCTGTCATTACCTACCTGCATGTGGAATTTGGTGAACATGATTAAATTTGTCCAGAAAAGATGGTGGGAAATGTGTTTCTCCATGTTTTTCATGCTTCCAAGACCGTGGGCCGCCGCAACATGATGGCTTTTGCGTGCCCTTTTGCAGGCTTTACTTGCCAATTGCTTCAGCTCCATAAGAAGCTCTCCTTGGGTCAGGCCAACCTCTCTTTGTTGGCATGCTTTTGTATTCAAGCCCGGTAAAACAATTATAGTCTAGTCATAGTCCTCCAAATCGTCAAGAATAGTTGTTTATCATGAGGATGTTGCAGCAAATCATGAAGTACAGACAAATCATTAGTATGCAATATGTAATTTAATGTAATTTATACATGTCATTAGATATCTAGATACTAGTTTGGTTACCCTAGTCGATTCAAGTGTTCCAACATCATCTTACACAGGTTAAATCTCCCACAGCCCCGAGGCGGCGCCCATGTCTGACAGAGCCTCCTTGTACAGGGTGGCGCCGTACCATCCGAAGGTGTGACATCGGGAAGACAGACCTGTTTGGGATGTGGAAAGACTTGAAAGATCTGAGATAGGCATGGATGGCCATCATGGTAGGTCTACATTGCTGTAGAATGCTGGAGAACCATCCATCTTTTCTTACAGCTACATGTATCAAGAGTCAAGACCTGCTATCAACATCCACATGTTTTTTGTTTGATTAAACAAATCACTACAGCGGATTTGATGACTACTTTAGGCTGATTTGGGTTGATAGCCTAAGAAGGAAGTTTCTGGTTTGGTCATCATTAAAGCAAATCCCGTTATTGCATTTGTCGACACTAAAACTGCCGGAATAGGTCTCGCTCGTTGCGGGGATGATTTCGCAGTCAATTATAGAAAGCGACTCAGTGACGGTTTTTTTTCCCTAACGATCCGTGATTTTTCTTTGGATTGACTTCCTGGTATGTTTTTTATCGTTTTTTTACATGCTGTTAAAATCTGCTCACATTTACTAGCCATGGTTTTTCGAGGTTTTTTTCGTGTTCCCACAGGAGCCTTTCCTACTTCTCGTTCCAGCTGACATTCAGTCGGGACAGACCCACTTCGATCCTCGTTTTGGCCGATGGCTCAAAAAATTCTGGTAGATACTCCGAAAGAAACCTCAGATTTGGATAGATTTGATGTAATTGTGTTTGGCATGCTGTATTCCAACCATCAATTTTGGCATGATTTTGGAATCGCAGCGAAGTATCCACAAAGACTTCTTGACAGAAGGACAGTTATTATTCTCATCCATCCATCCGTGCATCCATCCATCCATCCATCCATCCATCCATCCATCCATCCATCCATCCACCCATCCATCCTATCCATCCATCCATCCATCCTATCCATCCATCCGNCATCCATCCATCCATCCATCCATCCATCCATCCATCCATCCATCCATCCATCCATCCATCCATCCATCCATCCATCCATCCATCCATCCATCCATCCATCCATCCATCCATCCATCCATCCATTTCTCTACTTTGTACGTTGGAGACAAAGTCAGTCAGTTCAAACTGTTACGATAATACAACACTGAAATAGTTAAAACCCCGATGAATTATAAAGCAATCTGATCCCGTGTATATATATAGTTTTTTGCCATTTCTTTTCGTGGAAATGTGTGCTGGATCTCCTTCTAGCAACCTCACGCATTGCCAAACTCAGCTGTAGACACCAGACGTTGGGACTTGTTATTTCTGATCCTGGCAAAAGATATTGAAATATATAAGTTCTTTTTGTTACAAACCACAATAAAAGACGATTTTTCTAAGTACTACTAATATTTTCAGGTATACCTTTTTTGTTTTAAACCTGTTAACCTAAGACATGATGTTTTGTTCAAACATGTTGGGAAAATAACGGTTTTTCAGCTTGGAGCGCTCCAGTCTTCCCGGACCGATCATCCGATCCCGAGGTTGGGTGGCTTTTTCGGGTTTGCAGTTGATCCTATGGATAGGCTCCCAGGTCCGGCCCGGTCGCTTGTTGTTGGTAAGTGATGCGAAGTGAAACTGTTTCAAACCATGGAATTCATGTATGGTTTTTATTTTACCTACATGAAAACCATAAAAAATCAACTATCAATTGTAGGAATGTAGGTTAATATACCATCATACATGGATCCTTAGGAAACTGTGAAACCTGTGAGCTCTGGCAGGTTCCAAATGCGGAAGCTGTACGAGAAACGGTCGAAGCACATAAAAGGCGAGTGGAGTTTTTTGAGCGATGTCAGTGGAGACCTCAGATGATGTTCGAGGGGTTTTGTTGTCAAAATCATGATTGAATATAATTTAGGCCAACCTCTGGCCTATAACAGTAAGCACAACAGAAAGCACAATCCTGGTGGTCTGTTTTGACCATACCACATGTAGAGATTTAGTTTTGAACTGTTATAGGCGGGGGGGATGGCCTAAGATATAATGCTATACACCGTAGTGGAAAGGTAGATGGCGCATCTCCCAAAAGGTGGCGATTTGTAAGGGGCTATGATAAACCAATACAATGGGAGTTGTGCCATCTACTTTCCAGGTGGTATATCAATTTGGATCATGGTGGGGCAATCAAATTCAAAAAAAGGTGAGAATGTATGTGTGTTTGTGATGCTTTCGTATCAAATGCAATCCAGAAGTGGTTGGTTTATGTTCGCGCAACATCTTCACTTTGGGGAGGCATGACTTCATGTATCTTCATGTGCAATTCGATTTCAACCTTTCTAGCATCACAAAGCATGATAGACGGTCCTAAGGTGCAGCCTTTTGGTTGTCAGAGAGGGTGAAGAAGCCACTGACTCAGAATCTTGTGATATTTTTTGAGTTGAACCCTTCGTGAATCAACAGACTAGTGATGGGTTTTTTCAAGCAGCATCCCCAAGCATTAGTAGGGAGTTTCGAGGTACTTACTATACTTTCTAGATATTCCCAACAGCATTACTTATTTCCAAAAAGCCCAAAGCTTGTGATTCGTGACTTAACCAAATATGATAGATGTACGTTTACAAATAAATACATACACTGTTTTTTTCTATCATCTCCTATTTTGTCCATCTTCCGCCTTGACAAATCGGTCGAAGCTGTTTTCCGCAAGTCATGCGAAATCTTAGCTACCCAAAGAAAAATAACCCGCAACAAACGAATTAGCAAACGAAGAAGCAGGTCCAGGTGGTTTCCAAAGGGGATCATGAAAAATTGCCGATTTTTGGGAGAATCAAACAATGCAAATGTGTGATTTTTTTGAAACATTTCCCTTATAATTTAGTGCATTGTAGTGGGTTGGTAATCTCACGATCCCTGTTTTAAAGATCTGAAAATGGATGGTTGGAAGTTGGAAGACGATCGTTTCCTTTTGGGGCCCGGCCTATTTTCAGGGGCGAACTGTTAGTTTTAGGGAGGGAACAAACAACCAACCAACCCATCCACCCACCCACCAACCAACCAACAAACCAACCAACCTCAAGGTTACATGGTTAGCAACTGAGGTACCTCAGCTCTGGAATGCCTTGGGCATCGGCAATGAATGTCTGATAGCTTTGCGGTGCCTTGGGTTTTTTCAGTGGTAAGTTCTAGTTCCTATCATCTCAAAATGCTAGACACCTGAGTGATCTGTATAGGGCTTTTAATGGGGAATATAATATTTATATATATATATACAGTAATTATATCTATTATCATAATGAAGATTGATAAAAAGTTCACCTTATTATCATGGTTCTCGGTTCTCATATCTACCTGGATCCTTGTGAGGCAATGTAAAATTCAACCCTGGAGATTTCAGGGTGTTTTAGACTGTGATGTGAAGCTGTTGGTTCGACATCAAACATCGAAAACTGTCCATTCAGTCAATGGAAAAGTGTCAACTGCGGAGGCCCATGGGTTTGGAAGTTGATGCTGTGCTCCATTCCAATAAGATATCAATTCCGCAACTGTTGCCGAATGGTTTTAAAACCTTTTAAAACGCAGCAGGGGGATGAGAATCCCTGATTTCTACAGATGTTCCGCAGCAGATTTTTTAAATGCAAGATTCCAAACTCACACACTTCAGTGTGATGAAGGTCTTAAAACTCCACAATTTTGACTACATGTGTTACACGGAGTAAAAAAATGTCATGACATGAGGGGCCCATCTCTCAAGTCATGCCTTCTGTCCCATATGTTATTCATTGAAGTTCAACTCTAGAGACCTGGGTTCCTGCCATGTATCAAGATGAATTCACAGATTGAATTCATTTAGAGCAGCTCAAAAAAGCCTCGGTCTTCATTGAGACATTTCGCCAGGTCTGAATTTGACGCGGACTACGACCTCATGGTCCCTGTCTTAGATGTTTGATTCCTTGATGATTATATTTGAATTGTCCTCGATTATGAATAAAAGTTATAGAAGTATACCTCTTGACATGATAGGACATACAAGGACTTTGCATCTTTGCCTTCAAAATTCGACCCCCAATTCTTACATTATTTGTAGAAGGTATAGCATCCATTCCAGGAATGCTAGCTGCATGATGTGTCAACCACCTTCATCGCAGGTGGCAACCAGAAGCGAACGAGGCCGGAGTTGTGTCAGCAGATCTTGTACAGCCTCAGGCAGTATGAAAGCCCGGGGCCTGCTATAATAAAATGCAATATATTTATCGTACTAGGCAGTTGTTCCCATTATTTTTTTTGTTCACCCCTATTTGTGGAAGATTCCCATTTTGACTAATATTTTTCAGATGGGTTGAAACCACCAACTATAGAATACATTTGCATCAGGTACGGTAATATGATGTAGGATGATTTGATGTAGATATGACAATTACAATGTAAAATGTGATGCAGCATATAGTATGATACGATATAAGATAGTATCACAGATGATCTAACATAAGATACCGTAGCTAGGACTGTATAGTCCTTGAATTTTGACACGTTTGGCTGGTGCTTGGTTTGGAACATCATGGAAGATTTGCCCCCCCAAAAGAATGATGGTACTCGCACATGCATTAATGGAAAGTCGACAAGTTGAGCGGGGTGTTTGTTGAGTCAAGCCTTGCAAGGCTCCCCAAATGGTCATGGAAGGCCGGATTTCAAGGACCAGTGGGACATCCAATTTTTCCATTGATTACACCCCTCCATGTACTCATTTGTTGCGGTGAGTGGTCATATCATAATTGCTTTGCAAACGAATAGTTATAGGTTTTGCGTTGTTGTTTTTTTCCAGGAAAGGGGAGTCTGTTAGATCTTTCATATAGGCCAAGCCATGCCTTAGATTCTGTGGTTTCCTGTGGCAAAAACCATCAAGCTGGCGTGATTTGTGGCTTACCTTGCAACTGTGTTTTGTTTGAGACATATAATCATATTGTTGGCTATCCAAAATCGTGGTATACATTTTTATATTTATATTTCCACACACACATTACCATAGATTGAAACGTCCCCAAAGAATGATTCAAAGTCTACGTTTCACCGAAATCAAACACCCAATGGTCTTTTAGGGTATCACTATTTTGGATCTTCCCCAGGAAAAAACATGCAGGTGTAAATATGATCATTTCAGTCCCCCTCCACTGGATGAGTGAAGGGAAATTTTTTCGGACATATCAGCGGCGGGGTTGAAGATCTGGATGAAACAGCAGGAAGGGTCTGCAACTAACACTGCCTGGGAAGGGTCGGGGGGACTCAGAGCAACTATCCTTGGAGAGTTTGCGCAAAGATTGATATGCACCATGGCTTGAACAAGGAAGAAATTGATGATGTTCCTATCCAATTTCTCATGAAATTAAAAAATTACATCCAAAAAATGATCACGTGGGATACGAATACATCATGCTTACCCATACTTTGCCCTTGAAATCCTTCCAACAAAACTTCCACAATTTGTGGGATGTCCATTTTCGTTGAGGCCTGCCCGGCAGCTTCGAATCCCGCGGGCAGTTGACAGTGGGTAAAAGTGCAGCTTCGAATCCCGCGGAATCCCTGCGGAATCCAAGCTGCTTCAA
This sequence comes from Breviolum minutum Mf 1.05b.01, assembly GCA_000507305.1. NCBI lineage: Eukaryota > Dinophyceae > Suessiales > Symbiodiniaceae > Breviolum > Breviolum minutum. Next base: position 287,786 of record DF239027.1, read on the forward strand.
TTTTAAGTATAATTACTGTGCGGGTCAGAAAAGAGCAGTTTTTTTTTTGGACAGGATTGGAAGTGATGAATTTGGTTCATTTGTGATATTTGTTTTGATGTTTGATTTAAGACATCTCAATTTAGATACATGTCATTGATAGATTGTGGTTCATGATATTGACTTTATTTTGTACATCAATCCGTTCTATGGTACTGTAGACTGTTCTATACCAAAATGTATTCATGTATACAATGTATTCATATATGTCGTACAATACATCATATACCAAGTCTTTTGTTTGGACTTTTTCAGGTTGCTTGACAACATATTTCTACTCGCTGTTCTCGCACCTTGCAGTCGCAGTAAAAAGGATGTAAAAGGAGAACTGCTTTTTCGGCGCCACAGAAATCGTGTTTCAATGTGCTCAACTAGGGCGTGTGATGTGTCTTTTCTCACAGTTCTTCAGTGAATATAGCAGGAAAGATGCCATCCCAAAGAAATCCAAAGAAATTGTCAGGGGACTATTGTCATGGTAGATTTGGTGGCATACGGGATTTTGTTGTAGTAATAAAGATGCTTACTTTATGCTGAAGCCTTCGATGTAAACATCAAGATTCTTGTTTGGAAGAAGTGTGAGTGTATTAGAGTGAAAAAGGCCATCTCAACGTTTGCGTTGTGAGGGCCACTCGAGTTTCATCTGCTTATTTTCGTGCTTGTGGTGGGCGAATGCCGGGCGTTCGGCGTTGGCCGTAAACGTGCAGTTTGGGCCAAAAACACCTTCATTGCAATATCGGAAAGAGACAGACAGTAGTTTTGCCACCAGGTAATGGTACCAAAATAAGAAATGGAGTCCAGCTGGGCTTTAATAGATGAACTGATGATGGACTGAAATTCTGACATGATTCAGACAATGCCCAACGAGAAAGTCAGAAGTGATATTCCTGCAGGAGCAGTGATGAGTTTCTTGGGAGACTCGCAGGAGAATGAACGCGTTTGAAAAAGAAGATTTGAGGGTGACACTTTCTGGTCACAGGTCAAGCTAACTCTGAATCACCATCTTTGCCCATTGAATATTTTCAGAGACAGACTACACCTTATTGAGACGTTCAAGCAGGGTAACGACGCAAAATCAAAATATTGATGATGATTCATGACAGTTGTGAATTAGGGTGAGTAGAACCCTTTCCTATCATCCCCCTATCCTTCACTATCTTTCACACCGTTGCAACCCCGGCGCAGCTTTCCTATCTTCCGGTCATTGGACCATTGCTGTACTTTGTGCACTCATGCTGGATGGCCTCCATCTATTGCTTCGAGTGCGCCTTTTTTTTCCATCTGATAGATGGGTGTTTAGTGACCCAACCTATGTTGGCGTATAGATACGTATATAGTATTTAGGTAGATGTTCGTTAACGTTAATGTATATATACTTATTGTATACATTAATCTAATTCTACGACATGTTGGCTGAAAGATCTGTGCACTTTCAAGTCAAAGCATGCATAGATGGTGGACAGACAGTAGTATGATGCAATCTGCATATGTAGACTGTACAGAGACATGCGTGTTAAAATTTAACGGCAAACGATATTGGCAGCAAATTGCTACAGGTACGGATGGGTTCACCAGCGTTGGTCTGCAAACGCTCGGGTAGACTACTTCGAGGTCATGCGATGAGATTCGTTGTCATGGTGAGGTTATCACTGAGACTGCTTGGGTTTTTTTTGAAGTTTGCTGGTATCCCTACAACATCCCCTTCATGATTCGATATCTATACAGTAATGCATACTTTTCTCATGTCTACCGTGGTTTTTTCAAATGGTCTACATCTGCCAACCAAAGCTGAAACGGACATCATGGATCACATCATACGAAGTTTTTTTAAAGACAAATTAACTGCAACATACTGCAAGCATAATGATGCCAATTATCCAATGATGGAATACGTTTTTAAATCAATTTCATGATCATCATTTCTTTTAGAGTCCACCAACTGTGGATTTCCCCCCCAAAAAAAAACATCAACAGTGTTTTGCATCAACAAAAAACCCAAGCCGAAACAAAAAAAACAACGGAAACCAAAAAGTGCCACCATCATATCATCCATCCCCACCTGGCTGCATCGAAATCCACATCATCCACCAACTGCAGCGCCATTGGCTCTACTTCTTCGGCTTTGGCTTTCCGGTGTCCTTTGTCAGCTATTTCTGTCCAGGTCTCAGGTCATCAGCTGTGAAAAGTGGGATTTCTGGACCGTTCCCGTTTTTTTTAAGGATGGAATGACATGGAACTCTATGAGTTGGTTTAAGGGTTTGGGCATGGTTTATATTTGGGTTTATTATGGTTTAGATTATATAATGATATAATATATTGATATCCTTCGATATTTTATGGTTAAGTGATATGGTGAGCACACGCTAGTGAATAGGCATGTGGTTTTAGTGTTTGGAAGTCAGGTTCAGTACAATGTTCGGAATGCTCATTTCTGACTACCTACACCTTTTTTGGCTAAAGTTTTGAGTAAGCATCCTTTTCTGAAAACAAAAGGTACGAACTCCAAACGCAAATTACTGGGATTTATACAATTCACTTGGAATCGTTCGGTTATGGTACAGTACCTATACATGATGAATTTCTGTCGTACTTTTTCCACGATGTTTCTCAAAAACTCTTGGCCTTGCGCTTCAGGTCCCAAGTTTATCGATGCAGGTGTCTTTGCGCTCTTTTTCCCGCTCTTCGTGCTGACGGTGGGGTTCACCAAAGTTCATGGCAAAAATTCCAGACTTCCTGGGATGGAATGAAGATATTTTTTGTCCACCAAATATCTGCGATTTGGATGCTTTAAAAGACTTCTGATATTGCATCCTGCATGCTATACGAATTTGATATTTACATGTATTTGTATACCACGTTTGCCACATCAGTCACATCAGTCAAATGTTTGGGCGTACCATAAATGCCATAATTCATCCATATTCCAAGTCTTCACTCTCACGTAGTCTAGCCATGGAAACTTCAACATTTACAGATGTAGTTCCTACTGGAAAAAGTAGATTTTCGGCTACATCTACATTGGATTCAAAAGGTATCAGGATTTCGCCCCACCAACTCAGCCCATCAAATTGTGACTTTAATCGCTGAACCAGCTATCCCAAAATCAACCAAAAAGGCAACAGCTCTCCTTCAAAACCCACATTTTTTATGGCTTCACACAAACAATTTGGAATTTTCTTCGTAAATATACTCCACCCACCAAGAAGAAAACAAGAAGAAGAACACAGGTACACCACCTAAAAAATATGACTAAATCTAGGTAACGATATAATATATGGTACGTATATAGGACAACCTTCCCATAGCATCCATGTGTGGTATATTACGATACATTTATCATAAAAAAATAAATCGTTCATGAAGGGAAATACACCCCAAAAAATTAACATGGACGCCAAAAATTGGTGGTTTGGAAATGTGTTTCCTAAGGGGGCATTTTCTGGTTCCATGGTAGGTCCGGGGTGTATACAATGGTTGCCATACAATAATGGTTGCCATACAATAATGGGAACAAGAGTAAGGTCCATCCCAGTAGCAAGAATCAACCCAAATGCAGGTAAATATGGATGTTTCCGAAAATAGTGGGATATATTCCCAAATCATCCATTTTTAATAGGCTTTTCCATTATTTTCACCATCCATTTTGGGGGTTTTACTCTATTTTTGGAAACACCCAAATATACCATTCATAAACTCCTGGGAACTAACATATCCCCCAAAAATGGCATATTTGAAGATGATTTTCCATTTCATCAGGTGGGATATGTTAGTTCCCTAAAGGGTATACCATATATTACATGGATTCCTATGGCTGCCCTTTTTTCCGTTGCCGGAATTTCCAACGGCTCAGGCCACGCGCGCCGAGCCGAAAGCCTTGCAGTGACTTGAGAAATTTCGGGGAGTTGGGGGGAGAATTGTTGAGGTAAAAAACATATAAAATTCGAAGGTAATCAGTAATAATATGGTGGTGATGATGATTTGATTGATTTGATTGATTGAATGATTGGTTGGTTGGTTACTAGTAGATGTTAGATGTTAGATATTTTTAGATAGTTGATTAGATTATATGTATACATGATTGTTGATTGAGGTTATGGTCCGGTTTGATGAGTTGTTTTATGTTCGAATATTCGGAAATGAACTAGATATTTTTTGAACTTGGGAGTATACACTGCATATTGATTAAGGATGAACATATTGAACATAATGAACTATTCTCACCTGAAGTTCAGGCCACTCGATATTGAATTCGCTAGGGATCGAGAGGGGTGATTGAAGTTCCCTTTGATGTTACAGCTATTTGGGGCGAAGATACCCATGAGAACATGTGGGCATGGGGCATCTCAATGGATGCTTTGCAGTCTCAGTAGACATCACCTCTTTGATATCAATGTTGATGAATTCAAGGTTATGTATGTCATGCTTGTGTGTGTCCTTTTGTTGAAAAAGGGTGTTTCCATGGAAAGAATGGAAGGTCAAGTATATAGGTGATTTCTTCATGGTTTCTGTGATTTAAGTGTTTTGTGTTTGCGTTCCTATAATCGCCATTTCACAACCAAATGTTACACCTTTGCGAACCAGGCAATGCCCGAGACAGTTGCAGAAATTGCCACTCTTCATCATTGTGCAGGACAGGGGAGCCAAGGAGCTCCAAGAGATGGTGGGAAGGGACCCCGATTTCTGTTGTTGGTTGGAAGAAATCCCATCCCCAAACACCTGGGATATATATATATATAATATGCAAAAAACCCTGTAAATGATGGGAGAAACTACCAACCTCAACTGGTGATCGCCGGATTTCTTCCATCAACAGTAGTAAGGTCCCTTTGTGATCTGCAAAATAAATGTTTTGAAGCCTGCAACAAGTGCACCACTGCATGATTTGGACGGGAAGATACGTGCCCTTGAGGTTACACAGACATACGTTCAACTTTTGGTTCACGGCTAGGCTTCAGGGTAGACATATGACATGTAAACATGCATCAATCAACCACAATACTAGTATCATAGTTGAATCTAAGTGAAGTTGATGAAAGATTCTATTTCACTCGTTTGAATCAACCCAGCGATAGAAAACCCACCATTGTATATATATATATATGTTTACATATATCAAGCTAGCGAGCTATTCGTTTACAGGCTGTGTTTTACGCAGTCAAACCGCGCACTGTTTGGACATGTCTTGGAATTGTCGTTTGTTTGGGTAGAATTCTCAGCCTGACAGTCACCATAGCCCTGGTGGAACTTGTCGTAAGAATTTTAGATATGATTCTATACTGCCCTGTGAACCAGCGTTTATGAAAATGCTGAACATTCATCAACATTCGACCCTCGGTTCGTACCATTCATAAACGCCACCAAAGTACACTTGTCCAAGACTGTGCAAGACATGTTGTCGTTTACCTGGTAAGCAATCCTGCAAGCAATTTTGACATGGATCCTGCCAGCAATTTGGATACAAGATAATGATCTTTTCAAATGGGCTGCCAAAGAACCATATTCAGGCCTTCCAGGCTGGAATCCCTAATCATTGACATCACGGCCGACTTGTTTTTCGTAATTCTGGAATGCCCCCTAGACTAGAAATCTAACATAGATAACAAGAATGGCCATATTTAAAAGGAGCCACCTTTTCCAAACCATCATTCTGGGTATCCATGTTAGTTTTCGGGGGTGTATGTGTTCTTATTGTTATTTGGTAATTACCCGTTTGAGTGACTATCCACCTGTTCCACACATTCACATTCAAGTGGGTGTCGAGTCTAATTTTATTCCTTAAATCAAAAACATGATCCCATTTGACTGCGAATTTTGAACCAGCACTGAAACCACCTCTTCCAGCATGCAATGGTGACCCGAAAGAAAGATCTCACAAATTGTAGTACCGTGACAGTATCCCAAGTTTAAAAAAACTCTGCTAATTGTTTCACACATTTTACTGGCATATTGTGAAGATGATCCACTTCATTTGACCCAAAAAAACGAGTGGAATGTTTTATTTCATCTGGGTGGTGGTTTCAAGCCATTTTTAATTTTCACCCCGGATCCCTGGGGAAATGATCCAATTTGACGAGCATATTTTTCAACCACCAACCAGTCATCGAAACGCAACCAGGGCGTCTCCTGCTTCTTGGTCCGCCTTTTTGAGGGTGGTGCAGGTGTTGGGGGGTGGATGTTTTTTTTGGACGAGGGATATGGGTGTTTTTTGTTTGGACGTGGGAATGGGGCCCCCACTAAAAACCTACGGACTCTGGTAAACTAAGATGGCTAGCTGGAAAATCCCCCGTTTTCAATAGGGAATACATCTTCAGAAGGTCCATTTTCTGTTGCTATGTGAGTTTAGCAGCAGGTAAAAAAGGGTATAATGATTTTAAGGGTGCCAAAATTTGCAGGATAGTTGACGAAAAAAATGTGCTGTCATTTGTTCAGCTGGATAGCAAGATTGAGCTAGTAGATTTAGAGTCCAACGAAGTCCAATAATATGTTCATATCTACCCCATAGCATCCATGTATGTTATATTGTTTACCTACCTTTAGTTGATGTTTATAGTAAATTATACCAATCCCACGGATGCTATGGGTCTATATTCATTGAATATCACCCTTGAGCTGAGGTTTATGACCTAAGCTCACATGTTTGTTTGTTGCTACTCCATCTCACTCATTCCCGACCTCAAGCAAGTACAGAGGACCATTTCATTGGTTTGTATTCTGTACAGAGTACACTATAATATATCTATATCTACCATATCAAAAATTATCAAAATAGATCTATCCACATATCATTACCCTACAATATTCCTATCGCCTCCAATTCATTGCCAACAGTTACTTTCCAGCAAACAAACATAAGACATGGAAAATGACCATCATTGGAAGATGTACCCTCCAGGGAACTAACATATCCGCCAAAAATGGCATTTTGAAGATGATGTTCCTTTTCCCAAGGTGGGATATGTTAATTCCCTGGAAGGTACCTTTTTGAAACGAGGGATTTGAAGCGATCGCCCCCATTGAAATCCATTGACTGCTTTCCAGGCGCATCTCAAACCTCCAAAAAATGAGCCGTTAGAGCTGCTGCCCAAAGATTGGCAGCCGAGCTGGGGGCAGGGAAATCCCACCAAAATGGGGGTGGTTTATAAAAGATTCAAATGAAGATTCATGAAGTTCCAGGATATTTTGGGTGAAATGTTTATGAGAATTGAGGTCTTGAGTCAATATACATTTAATGGTGAACAAAAGTTGCGAAGATGAACAGTTGAGAGATGACAGTGAACCCCTATGGTTTTTTTGGTGGACCTTTTTGATAGAGTCAACCATCAAAACGGGGGATGTACAGACTGTCGCTGTAGAGCGCACCAGTACTCGCTTGACATTCGAAACGTTCGAAGCTGTTGGACTTGTTGGGATATGTTCAGGAAGCTCGAGTGCATGAAATAGGGTGAAGCAACATGAAGTAACAAAATAGGATAAATATGGATAAATAGGAAAGATCGATACATGTACATGACATCATGTGTGCTTTTGGCACTCTGAAACGGACGTGGCTAAAACGCGACGAACTAATTCCGCTGTCGCAGCTCCTTCAGTCCCAACAGTAAAAGATGTAAATCCATTGGCACCTCGGCAGAAGGATACATAACGATAGTATATGCTGAAATATGTCTATTTTTCAGTGGTATGACTTGATGACTCCAGAAGGTCTTGGATAGAAAAGATATCCAAACTATTTATCTGAATTTGAATCTCTGACAGCACATCTCTTGAAGTACTAGTAAAGAAGTTGTTTGCAAACCATCTCAACATCTCAACAAAAACAGCCTCAAACTTCAAACCACCCCCCGATTCGGCACCCAATGCAATTGTGTTTTAAAGAACATTAAAACACACCACTCCAACTATTCTTTATAGTTCATCCCAATTTTGGGGGAAATGATCCACTTTGACTATATCAGTTTTTTTTCAGATGGGTTGGGAAACAACCACCAACCTACCTTGACATTGGCCTTACCCTTAAAAACACCCCAAGCTGCTCGGCCATTTGGAAAAAACGCCTTTGGATACATCGATCTCCGCCATGACCGGTCCATTGATGGGCTGCTGCTGATGGGTTTGGAAGCCAGTAGCGCCTCCAAGGTGAGCTACCTACCGTAAACCCGTAACACCGAAACCCGGTTGGTTCTGAAGGTTGGATATGGATGTTTCGGAAAATAGTGGTACCCCCAAATCATCCATTTTTAATAGGGTTTTCCATTATTTTCACCATCCATTTTGGTGGAAAACCTCTATTTTTGGAAACACCCATATATACAGAAAACACACCCCAAAGAAAAAATCAACTTCAATGGGAATCATATGGGATTGATATGGGATTCATATATGGGATCGATGTATAGTGTATATATATATATATACTTACCATACCTTTATGTAGTTGATTTTTTTAATGGTAAATGTAGGTGAAGATATGATATATGGATCCTATGGGTATAGGTATCGTTTTATATGGCAGACAACTTGTTTTGCCTCGTGCAATTCTACCTTTTGAGTGTTTGGTTATATGGAACCAGGGGTCATATTAAACGGATATACTGCACTGTCGTGCGAGGTGTTCATAGTTTGTTTGGATGCACAGTCGTCGTGTAGGGGGTGGGAATCAGTGGCCGAATGAAAGTCTCAATTTGGTTTCAGAAGGAAAGCATATCATTGAGCTTGATTGTGTGTAAGAATCACAGGCCAAAGAGAAAAGTGGAGACCTGTTTTTATTGAGAAATTTCATACCTCTGGTTTACATCCAGTGACGCACAGACATTTCTTTATCTAACAAACCTTGCAAGGGTGCGAATTCCAGATCTACATGTTGAAAGAGCTTTTGTAGCTTTCGACCAGTGACACTCGGCGACGATGTCCAATGATGTGACACAGGCGGTCCTACTCACCATTTCGCGAGCGGTGAACTGGTAGGGATCCCACAGCAATTCTTATGGTGTGGGACTGATGATATATTCAGGGTAGGAGCAGATGAAATATATGTATCTAAATGGTGTTTTCCGAGTAGATAGATCACAGGCGAAATTTGGAATGCGCCTGAGCAAATTCGAAGTGCATGCTGTTGCATGATCCGAACGCTTGGCCCACAACGATGCTAAATACTACGCATGAAGGAGCTCTGGCATGATTTACGTACGTCCCTCGATATTTGCGTAGATTGTGTAGGAATATGTTGAAATATATAGCATTCCGAGGATGTTGGTTGACTCGAAAGTGTGCAGTTGCATCAACTTTGGTTTCATTGCGGATGATTCTATACTTTTTCACTGGCAGTTTTCAAGTGAGCACGTTCCAAAACCTCTCATGTATTGGTTAGTCTTGGGGAGGTCATATCATCCATGCGCGTAAGCAAAACCTTGAGTTGCGTAAGGATGCGTAAGGATGTGTTCAATATTCTTGTTGCGTAAGGATGTGTTCAATATTCTTGATATTGCTTTCTTTCAATAGAATAGGGTGTATAATACAAAAATAGATATAGATTGAATTCGGATGTATTAATTCAGTATTTTATGTATTTGAACATGTGTGTGTAATACATAATACGTCAATTTGTCCTTTCGAAGACCCCAAGTGCTGTCCCGTGACTGGTTTTTTTTTCTCATGGGTCCCGTGAGATCCTTTTCTTTTGTTGGCTTCAAACTTGGCCCATTGGATGATCATTGGATCAAGATTAGAATTCATTATGAAGAACCAACAGGTGATCTTGATCTTTTTCCCCACCTGTCAGGTGAGGGTTGTTAGATTTTATGTCAGTCTCTTCTCCTCCTCCTCGTCCTCCTCCTTCTCCTCCTTCTCCTCCGCGTCGTCTTCCGTCTCCTTGTCCTGTTGCGCTTCTGTGTGTTCAGTGTGGCATGTCGGACCTCAACTGCGATCCTGTGAGTTCAGTGTGGC